>JASGCC010001082.1:0-43530 GCA_030067915.1 Hydractinia echinata | reverse complement strand
GGTTTGTAAGGTACACATGTTCACTGTAAAGCAGACATGTTCATTGCAAGGTGAACATGTCCATTGTAAGGTATATATGATCATTTTATGGTAGACATGTTCATTATAACACACACCTGTTCAATGTAAGGTAGACATTTTCATTGTAAGGTAGACATGTTCACTGTAAGTTAGACATGTTCATTGTAAGGTAAACATGTTTAGTGTCAGGCGTACATGTTCAGTGTAAGGTAGACGTGTCCATTGTAAGGTACACATGTTCATCTGTAAAGCAGGACATTGTTCATTGTAAGGTAACAATGTTCATTGTAAGGTACACATGTTTATTGTAAGACACACATGTTCAATGTAAGGTAGACATGTTCATTATAAGGTTCACATATTCATTGTATGGCGCACATTTTCAATATCACGTATACATGTTCATAATAAGGTACACATGTTCACTGTAAGGTAACCGTGTTCATTGTAAGGCACACATGTTCATTGTATAGCACACATGTAGATTGTAAGGCATACATGTTCATTGTATGGTAGACATGTTCATCGTAAGGACACATGTTTAGTGTAATCCGGATATTTTCAGTGTAAAACGGACATGTTTAGTGTAAGCTAGTCGTGTCCATTGTATGGTAGACGTGCTCATTCTAAGGTACACATGTTCATTAGAGGGCACACATGTTCAATGTAAGGTAGACATGTTCATTGTAAGATAGAAATGTTCATTGTAGGACACCTTTGTTCATTGTAAGTCGAACATGTTCATTATGAGGTAGACATGTTCACTGTAAGGCTGTCGTGTTCATTGTGTGGTAGACATGATCACTGTACGGTAGGCATGTTCATTGGAAGGTACACATGTTCATTGTAAGATACACATGCTCAGTATAAGGTAGACATGTTCATTGTAAGGCACACTTATTCATTGTAAGGTTACATGTTTAGTGTAAGGCAGACAATTTCAGTGTAAGGTAGACGTGTCTATTTTAAGGTACACATGTTCATTGTAAGGCACATATGTTCATTGTATGGTAAACTTGTTCATTGTAAGGTTCACATGTTCAGTGTAAGCTAATCGTGTCCATTGTATGGTAGACGTGTTCATTCTAAGTTACACATGTTCAATGTAAGGTACACATGTTCATTGTAAGATAGACATGTTCACTATAAGGTAGACATGTTCAGGGTAAGGCGGACATGTTCAGCGTAAGGTAGACCTGTCCATTGTATGGTAGACGTGTTCATTCTAAGTTACACATGTTCATTGGATGGCACACATGTTTAATGTAAGGTAGACATGTTCATTGTAAGATAGACATGTTCAGTATAAAGTAGACATGTTCATTGTTAGGCACACTTGTTCATTGTAAGGTTACATGTTTAGTGTAAGGCAGGCAGTGTAAGGAGGACATGTTCACTGTACGGTAGACATGTTCGGTGGAAAGTACACATGTTCATTGTAACATTTTAATGAACATATCCACCTTACAATAAACATGTCTAACTAGACATGTTCATTGTATGGCATACATGCTCACTGTAAGGTAGACATGTGCAGTGTAAGTTACAGATGTTCATTGTAAGGTACACATGTTCATTGTAAAGCAGACATGTTCATTGCAAGGTGAACATATCCATTGTAAGGTATATATGATCATTCTATGGTAGACATGTTCATTGTATGGTAGACATGTACACTGTAAGGTAACCAGTAAGGCAGACATGTTCATTGTAAGGTAACCATGTTTATTATAAGGGTCACATGTTTCATTGTATGGTGCACATTTTCATTGTCAACGTACACATGTTCATAATAAGGTACACATGTTCACTGTAGGTAACCGTGTTCATTGTAAGGCACACATGTTCATTGTAAGGCACACATGTTCACTATAAGGTAGACACGTCATTGTAAGGTATACATGTTTAGTGTAGGCGGACATGTTCAGTGCAAGGTAGACGGGTCAATTGTAAGGTACACATGTTCATTGTAAGGCAGACAAGTTCATTGTAAGGTAACAATGTTCATTGTAAGGTACACATGTTTATTGTAAGACACACATGTTCAATGTAAGGTAGACATGTTCATTGTATGGTAGACATGTTTAGTGTAACGCGGACATGTTTAGTGTAACGCAGACATGTTCATAGTAAGGGGCACATGTTCATTGTAAAGCACACATGTTCGATGTGAGGTAGACCTGTTCATTGTAAGGTATAGATGTTCACCATAAGGTGGACATGTTTATTGTTAGGTATACATGTTTAGTGTAAAGCGGACATGTTCAGTGTAAGTTAGACGTGTCCATTGTAAGGTACACATGTTCATTCTAAGGCAGACATGTTCATTGTAAGGTAACCATGTTCATTGTTGTGATCAGACTTTCATTGTCAGGTACACTTGTTCATTATAACACGAACATGTTCATTGTATGGTGCACATTTTGATTGTCACGTACACATGTTTAGAATAAGGTACACATGTTCACTGAAAGGTAACTGAGTTAATTGTAACGCACACATGTTCATTGTAAGGCACACATGTTCAATGTAAGGTAGACATGTTCATTGTAAGGTAGACATGTTCACTATAAGGTAGACATGTTCATTGTAAGGTATACATTTTTGGTGTAAGGCGGACATGTTCAGTGTAAGGTAGACATGTTCATTGTAAGGCACACATGTCCATTGTAAGGTAACCGTGTTCATTGTAAGGCACACATGATCATTGTAAGGCACACATGTTCAATGTAAGGTAGACATGTTCATTGTAAGGCACACATGTTGACTATAAGGTAGACAGGTTCATTGTAAGGTATACATGTTTAGTGTAAGGGCGGACATGTTAAGTGCAAGGTAGACGGGTCAATTGTAAGGTACACATGTTCATTGTAAGCATACATGCTCATTGTATGGTGCACATTTTGATTGTCACGTACACATGTTCATGCTAAGGTACACATGTTCACTGTAAGGTAACCGTGTACATTCTAAGATACACATGTTCATTGTAGGGCACACATGTTCAATGAAATGTAGACATGTTCATTGTGGGATAGACATGTTCACTATAAGGTAGACATGTTCATTGTAAGGTAGACATGTTCATTCTAAGGCAGACATGTTCATTGTAAGGTAACAATGTTCATTGTATGGCGAACATTTTCATTGTCACGTATACACATTCATTGTATGGTAGACATGTTCATTGTAAGGTACACATGTTCATTGAAGGGCACACATGTTCACTATAAGGTAGACACGTTCATTGTAAGGTATACATGTTTAGTGTAAGGCGGACATGTTCAGTGCAAGGTAGACGGGGTCAATTGAAAGGTACAACATGTTCATTGTAAGGTAACAATGTTCATTATAAGGTACACATGTTTATTGTAAGACACACATGTTCAATGTAAGGTAGACATGTTCATTGTAAGGTTCACATATTCATTGTATGGCGCACATTTTCAATGTCACGTAAACACGTTCATAATAAGGTACACATGTTCACTGTAAGGTAACCGTGTTCATTGTAAGGCACACATGTTCATTGTAAGGTTACATGTTTAGTGTAAGGCGGACACGTTCAGCGTAGGGCGGACAAGTTCAGTGTGAGTTAGACGTGTCCATTGTGTGATAGTCGTTTTCATTGTAAGGTTCACATGTTCATTGTATGGTGCACATTTTCATTGTCACGTACACATGTTCATAATAAGGTACACATGTTCAATGTAAGGTAACCGTGTTCATTCTAAGGCACACATGTTCATTGTAGGGCACACATGTTCAATGTAATGTAGACATGTTCATTGTATGGTAGACATGTTTAGTGTAACGCGGACATGTTTAGTGTAACGCAGACATGTTCATAGTAAGGGACACATGTTCATTGTAAAGCACACATGTTCGATGTGAAGTAGACCTGTTCATTGTAAGGTATAGATGTTCACCATAAGGTGGACATATTTATTGTTAGGTATACATGTTAGTGTAAAGCGGACATGTTCAGTGTAAGTTAGACGTGTCCATTGTAAGGTACACATGTTCATTCTAAGGCAGACATGTTCATTGTAAAGTAACCATGTTCATTGTTGTGATCAGATTTTCATTGTCAGGTACACTTTTTCATTGTAACACGAACATGTTCATTGTATGGTGCACATTTTGATTGTCACGTACACATGTTTAGAATAAGGTACACATGTTCACTGAAAGGTAACTGAGTTCATTGTAACGCACACATGTTCATTGTAAGGCACACATGTTCAATGTAAGGTAGGCATGTTCATTGTAAGGTAGACATGTTCACTATAAGGTAGACAGTTCATTGTAAGGTATACATTTTTTGGTGTAAGGCGGACATGTTCAGTGTAAGGTAGACGTGTCCATTGTAAGGTACACATGTTCATTGTAAGGCAGATATGTTAATTGTAAGGTAACAATGTTCATTGTAAGGCACGCATGTTCAATGTAAGGTAGACATGTTCCTTGTAAGGTAGGACATGTTCACTATAAGGTAGACGTGTCCATTGTATGATAGTCGTTTTTTTGGAAGATACACATGTTTATTGTAAGGCACACATGTTCAATGTAAGGTAGACATGTTCATTGTAAGATAGGACATGTTCAGTATAAGGCAGACATGTTTATTGTAAGGCACACTTGTTCATTGTAAGGTTACATGTTTAGTGTAAGGCAGACAAGGTCAGCAAACGACGGACATGTTCAGCGTAGGCGGACATCTTTAGTGTAAGTCAGGCAGTGTAAGGCGGACATGTTCAGTGTAAGGCAGACATGTCCATTGTACGGTAGACGTGTTTATTGTAAGATACATATGTTCATTGTAGGACGCCTTTGTTCATTGTAAGGCGACATGTTCATTATGAGGTAGTCATGTTCACTGTAAGGTTGACGTGTTCATTGTGTGGTAGACATGTTCACTGTACGGTAGGCATGTTCATTGGAAGGTACACATGTTCATTGTAAGATGGACATGTTCAGTATAAGGTGGACATGTTCACTGTAAGGCACACTTGTTCATTTTAAGGTTACATGTTTAGTGTAAGGCAAACAATTTCAGTGTAAGGTAGACGTGTCCATGTATGGTAGACGTGTTCATTCTAAGGTACACATGTTCAATGTAAGGTAGACATGTTCATTGTAAGATAGACATGTTCACTATAAGGTACACATGTTCATAATAAAGGTACACGTGTTCACTGTAAGGTAACCATGTTCATTGTAAGGCACACATGTTCATTGTAGGGTTACATGTTTAGTGTAAGGCGGACACGTTCAGCGTAAGGCGAACAAGTTCAGTGTGAGTTAGACGTGTCCATTGTGTGATAGTAGTTTTCATTGTATGGTCACATGTTTCATTGTATGGTGCACATTTTCATTGTCACGTACACATGTTCATAAGAAGGTACACATGTTCACTGTAAGTTAACCGTGTTCATTGTAAGGCACACATGATCATTGTATAGCACACATGATCATTGTAAGGCATACATGTTCATTGTATGGTAGACATGTTTAGTGCAACGCGGACATGTTTAGTGTAACGCAGACATGTTCATTAGTAAGGTACACATGTTCATTGTAAAGGACACATGTTCAATGTGAGGTAGACCTATTCATTTTAAGGTAAAATGTTCACCATAAGGTGGACATGTTTATTGTTAGGTATACATGTTTAGTGTAAAGCGGACATGTTCAGTGTAAGTTAGACGTGTCCATTGTAAGGTACATATGTTCATTGTAAGGCACACATGTTCATTGTAAGGTAACCATGTTCATTGTTGTGATCAGATTTTCATTGTCAGGTACACTTGTTCATCGTAACACGATCATGTTCATTGTATGGTTGACATTTTGATTGTCACGTACACATGTTTTATAATAAGGTACACATGTTCACTGTAAGGTAACTGTGTTCATTGTAAGGCACACATGTCATTGTAAGGCACACATGTTCAATGTAAGGTAGACATGTTCATTGTAAGGTAGACATGTTCACTATAAGGTAGACATGTTCATTGTAAGGTACACATTTTTGGTGTAATGCGGACATGTTCAGTGTAAGGTAGTTGTGTCCGTTGTAAGGTACGCATGTTCATTATAAGGCAGATATGTTAATTGTAAGGTAACAATGTTCATTGTAAGGCACGCATGTTCACTGTAAGGTAACCATGTTCATTGTAAGGCACACTTGTTCATTGTAAGGTTACATGTTTAGTGTAAGGCAAATAAGGTCAGCGAAAGCCGGACATGATCAGTGTAAGGCGGACATGTCCATTGTAAGGTACACATGTTCATTGTGGGGCACACATGTTCATTGTAAGGTAACCATGTTCATTTTAAGGCCACACATGTTCATTGTAAGGCACACATGTTCAATGTAAGTTAGAGATGTTCATTGTAAGGCACACATGTTCACTATAAGGTAGACACGTTCGTTGTAAGGTATACATGTTTAGTGTAAGGCGGACATGTTCAGTGCAAGGTAGACGGGTCAATTGTAAGGTACACATGTTCATTCTAAGGCAGACAAGTTCATTGTATGGTGCACATTTTGATTGTCACGTACACATGTTCATAATAAGGTACACATGTTCACTGTAAGGTAACCATGTTCATTGTAAGGGAACGCCATGTCATTGTAGGGTTACATGTTTAGTGTAAGGCGGACATGTTCAGCGTAAGGCGACAAGTTCAGTGTGAGTTAGACGTGTCCATTGTGTGATAGTCGCTTTCATTGTAAGGTTCACATGTTCATTGTATGGTGCACATTTTCATTGTCACGTACACATGTTCATAATAAGATACACATCTTCACTGTAAGGTAACCGTGTACATTCTAAGGTACACATGTTCATTGTAGGACCCACATGTTCAAGGTAATGTAGACATGTTCATTGTAGGATAGACATGTTCACCATAAGGTCGACATGTTCATTGTAAGGTAGACATGTTCACTATAAAGTAGACATGTTCATTGTAAGGTATACATGTTTAGTGTAAGGCGGACATGTTCAGTGTAAGGTAGACGTGTCCATTGTAAGTGTTAGGTTAAAAATGTTCAGTGTAAGGTAAACATGTTCATTGTATGGTAGACATGATCAATATAAGGTAACCATGTTCATTGTAAGGTACAGATGTTCATTGTAAGGTACACATGTTCATTGTAAGGCAGACATGGTCATTTTAAGGTATAGATTTTCACCATAAAGTGGACACGTTCATTGTAAGGTATACATGTTTAGTGTAAAGCGGACTTGTTCAGTGTAAGTTAGACGTGTGCATTGTAAGGTACACATGTTCATTGTAAGGCACATATGTTCATTGTAAGGTAACCATGTTCATTGTAAGGTTCACATGTTCATTGTATGGTGCACATTTTGATTGTCACGTACACATGTTCATAATAAGGTACACATGTTCACTGTAAGGTAACCATGTTCATTGTAAGGCACACTTGTTCATTGTAAGGTTACATGTTTAGTGTAAGGCAAATAAGGTCAGCGAAAGCCGGACATGTTCAGTGTAAGGCGGACATGTCCATTGTAAGGTACACATGTTCATTGTAAGGGACACATGTTCATTGTAAGGTAACCATGTTCATTGTAAGGTAGACATGTTTATTGTAAGGTAGACATGTTCACTATAAGGTAGACACGTTCATTGTAAGGTATAGATGTTTAGTGTAAGGCGGACATGTTCAGTGTAAGGTAGACGGGTCAATTGTAAGGTACACATGTTCATTGTAAGGCACTCATGTTTATTGTAAGGTAACCATGTTCATTGTAAGGTTCACATGTTCATTGTATGGTGCACAATTTCATTGTCACGTACACATGTTTATAATAAGGTACACGTGTTCACTGTAAGGTAACCATGTTCATTGTAAGGCACACATGTTCATTGTAAGGTTACATGTTTAGTGCAAGGTGGACACGTTCAGCGTAAGGCGGACAAGTTCAATGTGAGGTAGACGTGTCCTTTGTGTCATAGTCGTTTTCATTGTAAAGTTCACATGTTCATTGTATGGTGCACATTTTCATTGTCACGTACACATGTTCATAATAAGGTGCACATGTTCACTGTAAGGTAACCCTGTACATTCTAAGGTACACATGTTCATTGTAGGACACACATGTTCAAGGTAATGTAGACATGTTCATTGTAGGATAGACATGTTCACCATAAGGTCGACATGTTCCTTGTAAGGTAGACATGTTCACTATAAAGTAGACATGTTCATTGTAAGGTATACATGTTTAGTGTAAAGCGGACATGTTCAGTGTAAGGTAGACGTGTTCATTGTATGGTAGACATGTTCACCATAAGGTCGACATGTTCATTGTAAGGTAGACATGGTTCACTATAAAGTAGACATGTTCATTGTAAGGTATACATGTTTAGTGTAAAGCGGACATGTTCAGTGTAAGGTAGACGTGTTCATTCTAAGGTACACATGTTCAATGTAAGGTAGACATGTTCATTGTAAGATAGACATGTTCACTATAAGGTAGACATGTTCAGGGTAAGGCGGACATGTTCAGTGTAAGGTAGACGTGTCCATTGCAAGGTAGACATGTTCATTGTAAGGCACATATGTTCATTGTAAAGTAACCATGCTCATTGTAAGGTTCACATGTTCATTGTATGGTGCACATTTTGATTGTCACGTACACATGTTTATAATAAGGTACACATGTTCACTGTAAGGTAACCATGTTCATTGTAAGGCACACTTGTTCATTGTAAGGTTACAGGTTTAGTGTAAGGCAGACAAGGTCAGCGAAAGCCGGACATGTTCAGTGTAAGGCGGACATGTCCATTGTATGGTACACATGTTCATTGTAAGGCACACATGTTCATTGTAAGGTAACCATGTTCATTGTAAGGTACACATGTTCATTGTAAGGCAGACATGGTCATTTTAAGGTATAGATTTTCACCATAAAGTGGACACGTTCATTGTAAGGTATACATGTTTAGTGTAAAGCGGACATGTTCAGTGTAAGTTAGACGTGTCCATTGTAAGGTACACATGTTCATTGTAAGGCACATATGTTCATTTTAAGGGTAACCATGTTCATTTGTAAGGTTCACATGTTCATTGTATGGTGCACATTTTGATTGTCACGTACACATGTTCATAATAAGGTACACATGTTCACTGTAAGGTAACCATGTTCATTGTAAGGCACACTTGTTCATTGTAAGGTTACATGTTTAGTGTGAGGCAAACAATTCAGCGAAAGCCGGACATGTTCAGTGTAAGGCGGAACATGTCCATTGTAAGGTACACATGTTCATTGTAAGGCACACATGTTCATTGTAAAGTAACCATGTTCATTGTAAGGTAGACATGTTTATTGTAAGGTAGACATGTTTATTGTAAGGTAGACATGTTCACTATAATGTAGACACGTTCATTGTAAGGTATACATGTTTAGTGTAAGGCGGACATGTTTCAGTGTAAGGTAGACGGGTCAATTGTAAGGTACACATGTTCATTGTATGGTGCACAATTTCATTGTCACGTACACATGTTTATAATAAGGTACACGTGTTCACTGTAAGGTAACCATGTTCATTGTAAGGCACATATGTTCATTGTAAGATTACATGTTTAGTGCAAGGTGGACACGTTCAGCGAAAGGCGGACAAGTTCAATGTGAGGTAGACGTGTCCTTCGTGTCATAGTCGTTTTCATTGTAAGGTTCACATGTTCATTGTATGGTGCACATTTTCATTGTCACGTACACATGTTCATTGTATGGTAGACATGTTCATTGTAAGGTACACGTGTTCATTGAAGGGCACACATGTTCAATGTAAGGTAGACATGTTCATTGTAAGATAGACATGTTCAGTATACGGTAGACACGTTTATTGTAAGGCACACTTGTTCATTGTAAGGTTACATGTTTAGTGTAAAGGCAGACAATGTCAGCAAAAAGACGGACATGTTCAGTGTAATGCGGACATCTTTAGTGTAAGTCAGGCAGTGTAAGGCGGACATGTTCAGTGTAAGGCAGAAATGTCCATTGTACGGTAGACGTGTTTATTGTAAGATACATATGTTCATTGTAGGACACCTTTGTTCATTGTAGAGCGAACATGTTCATTATGAGGTAGACATGTTCACTGTAAGGTTGACGTGTTCATTGTGTGGTAGACATGTTCACTGTACGGTAGGCATATTCATTGGAAGGTACACATGTTCATTTGAAGATAGGACATGTTCAGTTATAAGGTGGACATGTTCATTGTAAGGCACACTTGTTCATTGTATGGTTACATGTTTAGTGTAAGGCAAACAATTTCAGTGTACGGTAGACGTGTCCATTGTATGGTAGACGTGTTCATTCAAAGGTACACATGTTCAATGTAAGGTAGACATGTTCATTGTAAGATAGACATGTTCACTATAAGGTAGACATGTTCAGGGTAAGGCGGACATGTTCAGTGTAAAGTAGACATGTCCATTGCAAGGTACACATGTTTATTGTATGGTGCACATTTTGATTGTCACGTACACATGTTCATAATAAGGTACACATTTCACTGTAAGGTAACCATGTTCATTGTAAGGCACACTTGTTCATTGTAAGGTTACAGGTTTAGTGTAAGGCAGACAAGGTCAGCGAAAGCCGAACATGTTCAGTGTAAGGCGGACATGTCCATTGTAAAGTACACATGTTCATTGTAAGGCACACATGTTCATTGTAAGGTAACCATGTTCATTGTAAGGTAGACATGTTTATTGTAAGGTAGACATGTTCACTATAAGGTAGACACTTCATTGTAAGGTTCACATGTTCATTGTATGGTGCACACTTTTCATTGTCACTTACACATGTTCATAATAAGGTACACGTGTTCACTGTAAGGTAACCATGTTCATTGTAAGGCACATATGTTCATTGTAAGATTACATGTTTTAGTGCAAGGTGGACACGTTCAGCGAAAGGCGGACAAGTTCAATGTGAGGTAGACGTGTCCCTTTGTGTCATAGTCGTTTCATTGTAGGTTCACATGTTCATTGTATGGTGCACATTTTCATTGTCACGTACACATGTTCATTGTATGGTAGAACATGTTCATTGTAAGGTACACGTGTTCATTGAAGGGCACACATGTTCAATGTAAGGTAGACATGTTCATTGTAAGATAGACATGTTCAGTATACGGTAGACACGTTTATTGTAAGGCACACTTGTTCATTGTAAGGTTACATGTTTAGTGTAAGGCAGACAATGTCAGCAAAAGACGGACATGTTCAGTGTAATGCGGACATCTTTAGTGTAAGTCAAGGCAGTGTAAGGCGGACATGTTCAGTGTAAGGCAGAAATGTCCATTGTACGGTAGACGTGTTTATTGTAAGATACATATGTTCATTGTAGGACACCTTTGTTCATTGTAAAGCGAACATGTTCATTATGAGGTAGACATGTTCACTGTAAGGTTGACGTGTTCATTGTGTGGTAGACATGTTCACTGTACGGTAGGCATGTTCATTGGAAGGTACACATGTTCATTTGAAGATAGACATGTTCAGTATAAGGTGGGCATGTTCATTGTAAGGCACACTTGTTCATTGTATGGTTACATGTTTAGTGTAAGGCAAACAATTTCAGTGTACGGTAGACGTGTCCATTGTATGGTAGACGTGTTCATTCAAAGGTACACATGTTCAATGTAAGGTAGACATGTTCATTGTAAGATAGACATGTTCACTATAAGGTAGACATGTTCAGGGTAAGGCGGACATGTTCAGTGTAAGGTAGACATGTCCATTGCAAGGTACACATGTTTATTGTATGGTGCACATTTTGATTGTCACGTACACATGTTCATAATAAGGTACACATGTTCACTGTAAGGTAACCATGTTCATTGTAAGGCACACTTGTTCATTGTAAGGTTACAGGTTTAGTGTAAGGCAGACAAGGTCAGCGAAAGCCGAACATGTTCAGTGTAAGGCGGACATGTCCATTGTAAAGTACACATGTTCATTGTAAGGCACACATGTTCATTGTAAGGTAACCATGTTCATTGTAAGGTAGACATGTTTATTGTAAGGTAGACATGTTCACTATAAGGTAGACACCTTCATTGTAAGGTTCACATGTTCATTGTATGGTGCACACTTTCATTGTCACCTACACATGTTCATAATAAGGTACACGTGTTCACTGTAAGGTAACTATGTTCATTGTAAGGCACACATGTTCATTGTAAGGTGACATGTTTAGTGTAAGGCGGACATGTTCAGCGTAAGGTGGACAAGTTCAGTGTGAGGTAGACGTGTCCATTGTGTGATAGTCGTTTTCGTTGTAAGGTTCACATGTTTATTGTAAGGCACACATGTTCAATGTAAGGTACACATGTTCATTGTAAGGTAGACATGTTAACTGTAAGGTAGACATGTTCATTGTAAGATACACATCTTCACTGTAAGTTATACATGTTTAGTGTAAAGCAGACATGGTCAGCGAAAGGCGGACATGTTCAGTGTAAGGCGGACATGTTTAGTGTATGGCAGGGCAGTGTAAGGCGGACACGTTCAGTGTAAGGTACACATGTCCATTGTTTGGTAGACGTGTTTATTGTAAGATAAACATGTTCATTGTAGGACACCTTTGTTCATTGTAAGGCGAACATGTTTCATTATGAGGTAGACATGTTCACTGTAAAGATGACGTGTACATAGTGTGGTAGACATGTTCACTGTACGGTAGACATGTTCGGTGGAAGGTACACATTGTCATTGTAACATTATAATGAACGTATCTACCCTACAATAAACATGTCTAACTAGACATGTTCATTCTAAGGTACACATGTTCATTGTAAAGCAGACATATTCATTGCAAGGTGAACATGTCCCTTGTAAGGTATATTTGATCATTTATGGTAGACATTTTCATTGTATGGTAGACATGTTCAATGTAATGTAGACATGTTCATTGCAGGATAGACATATTCACTATAAGGTAGACATGTTCATTATAACACACAGCTGTTCAATGTAAGGTAGAAATATTCATTGTAAGGTAGACATGTTCACTGTAAGGTAGACATGTTCATTGTAAGGTAAACATGTTAGTGTAAGGCGTACATGTTCAGTGTAAGGTTACAGATGTTCATTGTAAGGTACACATGTTCACTGTAAAGCAGACATTTTCATTGCAAGGTGAACATGTCCATTGTAAGGTATATATGATCATTTTATGGTAGACATGTTCATTGTAGGGCACACATGATCAATGTAATGTAGACATGTTCATTGCAGGATAGACATGTTTACTATAAGGTAGACATGTTCATTATAACACACAGCTGTTCAATGTAAGGTAGACATTTTCATTGTAAGGTAGACATGTTCACTGTAAGTTAGACATGTTCATTGTAAGGTAAACATGTTTAGTGTCAGGCGTACATGTTCAGTGTAAGGTACACGTGTCCATTGTAAGGTACACATGTTCATCGTAAGGCAGACATGTTCATTGTAAGGTAACAATGTTCATTGTAAGGTACACATGTTTATTGTAAGACACACATGTTCAATGTAAGGTAGACATGTTCATTGTAAGGTTCACATATTCATTGCAGGGCGCACATTTTCAATGTCACGTATACATGTTCATAATAAGGTACACATGTTCACTGTAAGGTAGACATGTTCATTGTAAGGTAAACATGTTTAGTGTAAGGCGTACATGTTCAGTGTAAGGTACAGATGTTCATTGTAAGGTACACATGTTCATTGTAAAGCAGACATGTTCATTGCAAGGTGAACATGTCCATTGTAAGGTATATATGATCATTTTATGGTAGACATGTTCATTGTAGGGCACACATGTTCAATGTAATGTAGACATGTTCATTGTAAGGTACACATGTTTGTTGTAAGACACACATGTTCAATGTAAGGTAGACATGTTCATTGTAAGGTTCACATATTCATTGTATGGCGCACATTTTCCAATGTCACGTATACATGTTCATAATAAGGTACAAATGTTCACTGTAAGGTAACCATGTTCATTGTAAGGCACACATGTTCATTGTAAGGTTACATATTTAGTGTAAGGCGGACACGTTTAGCGTAAGGCGGACAAGTTCAGTGTGAGTTAGACGTGTCCATTGTGTGATAGTCGTTTTCATTGTCAGGTACACTTGTTCATTGTAACACGAACATGTTCATTGTATGGTGCACATTTTGATTTTCACGTACACATGTTTATAATAAGGTACACATGTTCACTGTAAGGTAACTGTGTTCATTGTAAGGCACACATGTTCATTGTAAGTCACACATGTTCAATGTAATGTAGACATGTTCATTGTAAGGTATACGTTTTTGGTGTAACGCGGACATGTTCAGTGTAAGGTAGACGTGTCCGTTGTAAGGTACACATGTTCATTGTAAGGCAGATATGTTAATTGTAAGGTAACAATGTTCATTGTAAGGCACGCATGTTCAATGTAAGGTAGACATGTTCCTTGTAAGGTAGACATGTTCACTATAAGGTAGACGTGTCCATTGAATGATAGTCGTTTTTTGTAAGGTACACATGTTTATTGTAAGGCACACATGTTCAATGTAAGGTAGACATGTTCTTTGTAAGGTTCACATGTTCATTGTATGGCGCACATTTTCATTGTCACGTACACATGTTCATTGTATGGTAGACATGTTCATTGTAAGGTACACATGTTCATTGAAGGGCACACATGTTCAATGTAAGGTAGACATGCTCATTGTAAGATAGACATGTTCAGTATAAGGTAGACATGTTTATTGTAAGGCACACTTCTTCATTGTAAGGCTACATGTTTAGTGTAAGGCAGACAATGTCAGCAAAGGACGGACATGTTCAGTGTAAGGCGGACATCTTTAGTGTAAGTCAGGCAGTGTAAGGCGGACATGTTCAGTGTAAGTCAGACGTGTCCATTGTAAGGTACACATGTTCATTGTAAGGTAACCATGTTCATTGTTGTGATCAGATTTTCCATTTTAAGGTACATATGTTAATTGTAAGGCACACATGTTCATTGTAAGGTAACCATGTTCATTGCTGTGATCAGATTTTCATTGTCAGGTACACTTGTTCATTGTAACACGAACATGTTCATTGTATGGTGCACATTTTGATTGTCACGTACACCTGTTTATAATAAGGTACACATGTTCACTGTAAGGTAACTGTGTTCATTGTAAGGCACACATGTTCATTGTAAGGCACACATGTTCAATGTAAGGTAGATATGTTCATTGTAAGGTAGACATGTTCACTATAAGGTAGACATGTTCATTGTAAGGTTACATGTTTAGTGTAAGGCAGACAATGTCAGCAAAAGACGGACATGTTCAGTGTAATGCGGACATCTTTAGTGTAAGTCAGGTAGTGTAAGGCGGACATGTTCAGTGTAAGGCAAAAATGTCCATTGTACGGTAGACGTGTTTATTGTAAGATACATATGTTCATTGTAGGACACCTTTGTTCATTGTAAAGCGAACATGTTCATTATGAGGTAGACATGTTCACTCTAAGGTTGACGTGTTCATTGTGTGGTAGACATGTTCACTGTACGGTAGGCATGTTCATTGGAAGGTACACATGTTCATTGGAAGATAGACATGTTCAGTATAAGGTGGACATGTTCATTGTAAGGCACACTTGTTCATTGTATGGTTACATGTTTAGTGTAAGGCAAACAATTTCAGTGTACGGTAGACGTGTCCATTGTATGGTAGACGTGTTCATTCTAAGGTACACATGTTCAATGAAGGTAGACATGTTCATTGTAAGATAGACATGTTCACTATGAGGTAGACATGTTCAGGGTAAGGCGGACATGTTCTGTGTAAGGTAGACATGTCCATTGCAAGGTACACATGTTTATTGTATGGTGCACATTTTGATTGTCACGTACACATGTTCATAATAAGGTACACATGTTCACTGTAAGGTAACCATGTTCATTGTAAGGCACACTTGTTCATTGTAAGGTTACAGGTTTAGTGTAAGGCAGACAAGGTCAGCGAAAGCCGAACATGTTCAGTGTAAGGCGGACATGTCCATTGTAAAGTACACATGTTCATTGTATGGCACACATGTTCATTGTAAGGAAGACATGTTTATTGTAAGGTAGACATGTTCACTATAAGGTAGACACCTTCATTGTAAGGTTCACATGTTCATTGTATGGTGCACACTTTCATTGTCACCTACACATGTTCATAATAAGGTACACGTGTTCACTGTAAGGTAACTTTGTTCATTGTAAGGCACACATGTTCATTGTAAGGTGACATGTTTAGTGTAAGGCGGACATGTTCAGCGTAAGGTGGACAAGTTCAGTGTGAGGTAGACGTGTCCATTGTGTGATAGTCGTTTTCGTTGTAAGGTTCACATGTTTATTGTAAGGCACAAATGTTCAATGTAAGGTAGACATGTTCATTGTAAGGTAGACATGTTAACTGTAAGGTAGACATGTTCATTGTAAGATACACATCTTCACTGTAAGTTATACATGTTTAGTGTAAGGCAGACATGGTCAGCGAAAGGCGGACATGTTCAGTGTAAGGCGGACATGTATAGTGTATGGCAGGCAGTGTAAGGCGGACACGTTCAGTGTAAGATACACATGTCCATTGTATGGTAGACGTGTTTATTGTAAGATAAACATGTTCATTGTAGGACACCTTTGTTCATTGTAAGGCGAACATGTTCATTATGAGGTAGACATGTTCACTGTAAAGATGACGTGTACATAGTGTGGTAGACATGTTCACTGTACGGTAGATATGTTCGGTGGAAGGTACACATTGTCATTGTAACATTATAATGAACGTATCTACCCTACAATAAACATGTCTAATTAGACATGTTCATTGTAAGGTACACATGTTCATTGTAAAGCAGACATATTCATTGCAAGGTGAACATGTCCCTTGTAAGGTATATTTGATCATTTTATGGTAGACATGTTCATTGTATGGTAGACATGTTCAATGTAATGTAGACATGTTCATTGCAGGATAGACATATTCACTATAACGTAGACATGTTCATTGTAAGGCACACCTGTTCAATGTAAGGTAGACATATTCATTGTAAGGTAGACATGTTCACTGTAAGGTAGACATGTTCATTGCAAGGTAAACATGTTTAGTGTAAGGCGTACATGTTCAGTGTAAGGTACAGATGTTCATTGTAGGGTACACATGTTCACTGTAAAGCAGACATGTTCATTGCAAGGTGAACATGTCCATTGTAAGGTATATATGATCATTTTATGGTAGACATGTTCATTGTAGGGCACACATGTTCAATGTAATGTAGACATGTTCATTGCAGGATAGACATGTTCACTATAAGGTAGACATGTTCATTATAACACACACCTGTTCAATGTAAGGTAGACATTTTCATTGTAAGGTAGACATGTTCACTGTAACTTAGACATGTTCATTGTAAGGTAAACATGTTTAGTGTCAGGCGTACATGTTCAGTGTAAGGTAGACGTGTCCATTGTAAGGTACACATGTTCTTCGTAAGGCAGACATGTTCATTGTAAGGTAACAATGTTCATTGTAAGGTACACATGTTTATTGTAAGACACACATGTTCAATGTAAGGTAGACATGTTCATTATAAGGTTCACATGTTCATTGTATGGCGCACATTTTCAATATCACGTATACATGTTCATAATAAGGTACACATGTTCACTGTAAGGTAACCGTGTTCATTGTAAGGCACACATGTTCATTGTATAGCACACATGTAGATTGTAAGGCATACATGTTCATTGTATGGTAGACATGTTCATCGTAAGGACACATGTTTAGTGTAATCCGGATATTTTCAGTGTAAAACGGACATGTTTAGTGTAAGCTAGTCGTGTCCATTGTATGGTAGACGTGCTCATTCTAAGGTACACATGTTCATTAGAGGGCACACATGTTCAATGTAAGGTAGACATGTTCATTGTAAGATAGAAATGTTCATTGTAGGACACCTTTGTTCATTGTAAGGCGAACATGTTCATTATGAGGTACACATGTTCACTGTAAGGCTGTCGTGTTCATTGTGTGGTAGACATGATCACTGTACGGTAGGCATGTTCATTGGAAGGTACACATGTTCATTGTAAGATACACATGCTCAGTATAAGGTAGACATGTTCATTGTAAGGCACACTTATTCATTGTAAGGTTACATGTTTAGTCTAAGGCAGACAATTTCAGTGTAAGGTAGACGTGTCTATTTTAAGGTACACATGTTCATTGAAGGGCACACATGTTCATTGTAAGATAGACATGTTCAGTATAAAGTAGACATGTTCATTGTTAGGCACACTTGTTCATTGTAAGGTTACATGTTTAGTGTAAGGCAGGCAGTGTAAGGAGGACATGTTCACTGTACGGTAGACATGTTCGGTGGAAAGTACACATGTTCATTGTAACATTTTAATGAACATATCCACCTTACAATAAACATGTCTAACTAGACATGTTCATTGTATGGCATACATGCTCACTGTAATGTAGACATGTGCAGTGTAAGTTACAGATGTTCATTGTAAGGTACACATGTTCATTGTAAAGCAGACATGTTCATTGCAAGGTGAACATATCCATTGTAAGGTATATATGATCATTTTATGGTAGACATGTTCATTGTATGGTAGACATGTACACTGTAAGGTAACCAGTAAGGCAGACATGTTCATTGTAAGGTAACCATGTTTATTATAAGGGTCACATGTTCATTGTATGGTGCACATTTTCATTGTCACGTACACATGTTCATAATAAGGTACACATGTTCACTGTAAGGTAACCGTGTTCATTGTAAGGCACACATGTTCATTGTAAGGCACACATGTTCACTATAAGGTAGACACGTTCATTGTAAGGTATACATGTTTAGTGTAAGGCGGACATGTTCAGTGCAAGGTAGACGGGTCAATTGTAAGGTACACATGTTCATTGTAAGGCAGACAAGTTCATTGTAAGGTAACAATGTTCATTGTAAGGTACACATGTTTATTGTAAGACACACATGTTCAATGTAAGGTAGACATGTTCATTGTAAGTTCAGATATTCATTGTATGGCGCACATTTTCAATGTCACGTATACACGTTCATAATAAGGTACACATGTTCACTGTAAGGTAACCGTGTTCATTGTAAGGTACACATGTTCATTGTAGGGCACACATGTTCAATGTAATGTAGACATGTTCATTGTATGGTAGACATGTTTAGTGTAACGCGGACATGTTTAGTGTAACGCAGACATGTTCATAGTAAGGGGCACATGTTCATTGTAAAGCACACATGTTCGATGTGAGGTAGACCTGTTCATTGTAAGGTATAGATGTTCACCATAAGGTGGACATGTTTATTGTTAGGTATACATGTTTAGTGTAAAGCGGACATGTTCAGTGTAAGTTAGACGTGTCCATTGTAAGGTACACATGTTCATTCTAAGGCAGACATGTTCATTGTAAGGTAACCATGTTCATTGTTGTGATCAGACTTTCATTGTCAGGTACACTTGTTCATTATAACACGAACATGTTCATTGTATGGTGCACATTTTGATTGTCACGTACACATGTTTAGAATAAGGTACACATGTTCACTGAAAGGTAACTGAGTTAATTGTAACGCACACATGTTCATTGTAAGGCACACATGTTCAATGTAAGGTAGACATGTTCATTGTAAGGTAGACATGTTCACTATAAGGTAGACATGTTCATTGTAAGGTATACATTTTTGGTGTAAGGCGGACATGTTCAGTGTAAGGTAGACGTGTCCATTGTAAGGTACACATGTTCATTGTAAGGCACACATGTTCATTGTAAGGTAACCGTGTTCATTGTAAGGCACACATGATCATTGTAAGGCACACATGTTCAATGTAAGGTAGACATGTTCATTGTAAGGCACACATGTTGACTATAAGGTAGACAGGTTCATTGTAAGGTATACATGTTTAGTGTAAGGCGGACATGTTCAGTGCAAGGTAGACGGGTCAATTGTAAGGTACACATGTTCATTGTAAGGCATACATGCTCATTGTATGGTGCACATTTTGATTGTCACGTACACATGTTCATGCTAAGGTACACATGTTCAATGTAAGGTAACCGTGTACATTCTAAGGTACACATGTTCATTGTAGGGCACACATGTTCAATGAAATGTAGACATGTTCATTGTGGGATAGACATGTTCACTATAAGGTAGACATGTTCATTGTAAGGTAGACATGTTCATTCTAAGGCAGACATGTTCATTGTAAGGTAACAATGTTCATTGTATGGCGAACATTTTCATTGTCACGTATACATATTCATTGTATGGTAGACATGTTCATTGTAAGGTACACATGTTCATTGAAGGGCACACATGTTCAATGTAAGGTAACCGTGTTCATTGTAAGGCACACATGTTCATTGTAAGGCACACATGTTCACTATAAGGTAGACACGTTCATTGTAAGGTATACATGTTTAGTGTAAGGCGGACATGTTCAGTGCAAGGTAGACGGGTCAATTGAAAGGTACACATGTTCATTGTAAGGTAACAATGTTCATTATAAGGTACACATGTTTATTGTAAGACACACATGTTCAATGTAAGGTAGACATGTTCATTGTAAGGTTCACATATTCATTGTATGGCGCACATTTTCAATGTCACGTAAACACGTTCATAATAAGGTACACATGTTCACTGTAAGGTAACCGTGTTCATTGTAAGGCACACATGTTCATTGTAAGGTTACATGTTTAGTGTAAGGCGGACACGTTCAGCGTAGGGCGGACAAGTTCAGTGTGAGTTAGACGTGTCCATTGTGTGATAGTCGTTTTCATTGTAAGGTTCACATGTTCATTGTATGGTGCACATTTTCATTGTCACGTACACATGTTCATAAAAAGGTACACATGTTCAATGAAAGGTAACTGAGTTCATTGTAACGCACACATGTTCATTGTAAGGCACACATGTTCAATGTCAGGTAGGCATGTTCATTGTAAGGTAGACATGTTCACTATAAGGTAGACATGTTCATTGTAAGGTATAAATTTTTGGTGTAAGGCGGACATGTTCAGTGTAAGGTAGACGTGTCCATTTTAAGGTACACATGTTCATTGTAAGGCAGATATGTTAATTGTAAGGTAACAATGTTCATTGTAAGGCACGCATGTTCAATGTAAGGTAGACATGTTCCTTGTAAGGTAGACATGTTCACTATAAGGTAGACGTGTCCATTGTATGATAGCCGTTTTTTTGGAAGATACACATGTTTATTGTAAGGCACACATGTTCAATGTAAGGTAGACATGTTCATTGTAAGATAGACATGTTCAGTATAAGGTAGACATGTTTATTGTAAGGCACACTTGTTCATTGTAAGGTTACATGTTTAGTGTAAGGCAGACAAGGTCAGCAAACGACGGACATGTTCAGCGTAGGCGGACATCTTTAGTGTAAGTCAGGCAGTGTAAGGCGGACATGTTCAGTGTAAGTCAGACGTGTCCATTGTAAGGTACACATGTTCATTGTAAGGTAACCATGTTCATTGTTGTGATCAGATTTTCCATTTTAAGGTACATATGTTAATTGTAAGGCACACATGTTCATTGTAAGGTAACCATGTTCATTGCTGTGATCAGATTTTCATTGTCAGGTACACTTGTTCATTGTAACACGAACATGTTCATTGTATGGTGCACATTTTGATTGTCACGTACACCTGTTTATAATAAGGTACACATGTTCACTGTAAGGTAACTGTGTTCATTGTAAGGCACACATGTTCATTGTAAGGCACACATGTTCAATGTAAGGTAGATATGTTCATTGTAAGGTAGACATGTTCACTATAAGGTAGACATGTTCATTGTAAGGTTACATGTTTAGTGTAAGGCAGACAATGTCAGCAAAAGACGGACATGTTCAGTGTAATGCGGACATCTTTAGTGTAAGTCAGGTAGTGTAAGGCGGACATGTTCAGTGTAAGGCAAAAATGTCCATTGTACGGTAGACGTGTTTATTGTAAGATACATATGTTCATTGTAGGACACCTTTGTTCATTGTAAAGCGAACATGTTCATTATGAGGTAGACATGTTCACTCTAAGGTTGACGTGTTCATTGTGTGGTAGACATGTTCACTGTACGGTAGGCATGTTCATTGGAAGGTACACATGTTCATTGGAAGATAGACATGTTCAGTATAAGGTGGACATGTTCATTGTAAGGCACACTTGTTCATTGTATGGTTACATGTTTAGTGTAAGGCAAACAATTTCAGTGTACGGTAGACGTGTCCATTGTATGGTAGACGTGTTCATTCTAAGGTACACATGTTCAATGAAGGTAGACATGTTCATTGTAAGATAGACATGTTCACTATGAGGTAGACATGTTCAGGGTAAGGCGGACATGTTCTGTGTAAGGTAGACATGTCCATTGCAAGGTACACATGTTTATTGTATGGTGCACATTTTGATTGTCACGTACACATGTTCATAATAAGGTACACATGTTCACTGTAAGGTAACCATGTTCATTGTAAGGCACACTTGTTCATTGTAAGGTTACAGGTTTAGTGTAAGGCAGACAAGGTCAGCGAAAGCCGAACATGTTCAGTGTAAGGCGGACATGTCCATTGTAAAGTACACATGTTCATTGTATGGCACACATGTTCATTGTAAGGTAGACATGTTTATTGTAAGGTAGACATGTTCACTATAAGGTAGACACCTTCATTGTAAGGTTCACATGTTCATTGTATGGTGCACACTTTCATTGTCACCTACACATGTTCATAATAAGGTACACGTGTTCACTGTAAGGTAACTTTGTTCATTGTAAGGCACACATGTTCATTGTAAGGTGACATGTTTAGTGTAAGGCGGACATGTTCAGCGTAAGGTGGACAAGTTCAGTGTGAGGTAGACGTGTCCATTGTGTGATAGTCGTTTTCGTTGTAAGGTTCACATGTTTATTGTAAGGCACACATGTTCAATGTAAGGTAGACATGTTCATTGTAAGGTAGACATGTTAACTGTAAGGTAGACATGTTCATTGTAAGATACACATCTTCACTGTAAGTTATACATGTTTAGTGTAAGGCAGACATGGTCAGCGAAAGGCGGACATGTTCAGTGTAAGGCGGACATGTTTAGTGTATGGCAGGCAGTGTAAGGCGGACACGTTCAGTGTAAGATACACATGTCCATTGTATGGTAGACGTGTTTATTGTAAGATAAACATGTTCATTGTAGGACACCTTTGTTCATTGTAAGGCGAACATGTTCATTATGAGGTAGACATGTTCACTGTAAAGATGACGTGTACATAGTGTGGTAGACATGTTCACTGTACGGTAGATATGTTCGGTGGAAGGTACACATTGTCATTGTAACATTATAATGAACGTATCTACCCTACAATAAACATGTCTAATTAGACATGTTCATTGTAAGGTACACATGTTCATTGTAAAGCAGACATATTCATTGCAAGGTGAACATGTCCCTTGTAAGGTATATTTGATCATTTTATGGTAGACATGTTCATTGTATGGTAGACATGTTCAATGTAATGTAGACATGTTCATTGCAGGATAGACATATTCACTATAACGTAGACATGTTCATTGTAAGGCACACCTGTTCAATGTAAGGTAGACATATTCATTGTAAGGTAGACATGTTCACTGTAAGGTAGACATGTTCATTGTAAGGTAAACATGTTTAGTGTAAGGCGTACATGTTCAGTGTAAGGTACAGATGTTCATTGTAAGGTACACATGTTCACTGTAAAGCAGACATGTTCATTGCAAGGTGAACATGTCCATTGTAAGGTATATATGATCATTTTATGGTAGACATGTTCATTATAACACACACCTGTTCAATGTAAGGTAGACATTTTCATTGTAAGGTAGACATGTTCACTGTAAGTTAGACATGTTCATTGTAAGGTAAACATGTTTAGTGTCAGGCGTACATGTTCAGTGTAAGGTAGACGTGTCCATTGTAAGGTACACATGTTCTTCGTAAGGCAGACATGTTCATTGTAAGGTAACAATGTTCATTGTAAGGTACACATGTTTATTGTAAGACACACATGTTCAATGTAAGGTAGACATGTTCATTATAAGGTTCACATGTTCATTGTATGGCGCACATTTTCAATATCACGTATACATGTTCATAATAAGGTACACATGTTCACTGTAAGGTAACCGTGTTCATTGTAAGGCACACATGTTCATTGTATAGCACACATGTAGATTGTAAGGCATACATGTTCATTGTATGGTAGACATGTTCATCGTAAGGACACATGTTTAGTGTAATCCGGATATTTTCAGTGTAAAACGGACATGTTTAGTGTAAGCTAGTCGTGTCCATTGTATGGTAGACGTGCTCATTCTAAGGTACACATGTTCATTAGAGGGCACACATGTTCAATGTAAGGTAGACATGTTCATTGTAAGATAGAAATGTTCATTGTAGGACACCTTTGTTCATTGTAAGGCGAACATGTTCATTATGAGGTACACATGTTCACTGTAAGGCTGTCGTGTTCATTGTGTGGTAGACATGATCACTGTACGGTAGGCATGTTCATTGGAAGGTACACATGTTCATTGTAAGATACACATGCTCAGTATAAGGTAGACATGTTCATTGTAAGGCACACTTATTCATTGTAAGGTTACATGTTTAGTCTAAGGCAGACAATTTTCAGTGTAAGGTAGACGTGTCTATTTTAAGGTACACATGTTCATTGAAGGGCACACATGTTCATTGTAAGATAGACATTCAGTATAAAGTAGACATGTTCATTGTTAGGCACACTTGTTCATTGTAAGGTTACATGTTTAGTGTAAGGCAGGCAGTTGTAAGGAGGACATGTTCACTGTACGGTAGACATGTTCGGTGGAAAGTACACATGTTCATTGTAACATTTTAATGAACATATCCACCTTACAATAAACATGTCTAACTAGACATGTTCATTGTATGGCATACATGCTCACTGTAATGTAGACATGTGCAGTGTAAGTTACAGATGTTCATTGTAAGGTACACATGTTCATTGTAAAGCAGACATGTTCATTGCAAGGTGAACATATCCATTGTAAGGTATATATGATCATTTTATGGTAGACATGTTCATTGTGTGGTAGACATGTACACTGTAAGGTAAACCAGTAAGGCAGACATGTTCATTGTAAGGTAACCATGTTATTATAAGGGTCACATGTTCATTGGTATGTGCACATTTTTCATTGTCACGTACACTGTTCATAATAAGGTACACATGTTCACTGTAAGTAACCGTGTTCATTGTAAGGACACATGTTCATTGTAAGGCACACATTTCACTATAAGGTAGACACGTTCATTGTAAGGTATACATGTTTAGTGTAAGGCGGACATGTTCAGTGCAAGGTAGACGGGTCAATTTAAGGTACACATGTTCATTGTAAGGCAGACAAGTTTCATTGTAAGGTAACAATGTTCATTGTAAGGTACACATGTTTATTGTAAGACACACATGTTCAATGTAAGGTAGACATGTTCATTGTAAGTTCAGATATTCATTGTATGGCGCACATTTTCAATGTCACGTATACACGTTCATATAAGGTACACATGTTCACTGTAAGGTAACCGTGTTCATTGTAAGTACACATGTTCATTGTAGGGCACACATGTTCAATGTAATGTAGACATGTTCATTGTATGGTAGACATGTTTAGTGTAACGCGGACATGTTTAGTGTAACGCAGACATGTTCATAGTAAGGGGCACATGTTCATTGTAAAGCACACATGTTCGATGTGAGGTAGACCTGTTCATTGTAAGGTATAGATGTTCACCATAAGGTGGACATGTTTATTGTTAGGTATACATGTTTAGTGTTAAAGCGGACATGTTCAGTGTAAGTTAGACGTGTCCATTGTAAGGTACACATGTTCATTCTAAGGCAGACATGTTCATTGTAAGGTAACCATGTTCATTGTTGTGATCAGACTTTCATTGTCAGGTACACTTGTTCATTATAACACGACATGTTCATTGTATGGTGCACATTTTGATTGTCACGTACACATGTTTAGAATAAGGTACACATGTTCACTGAAAGGTAACTGAGTTAATTGTAACGCACACATGTTCATTGTAAGGCACACATGTTCAATGTAAGGTAGACATGTTCATTGTAAGGTAGACATGTTCACTATAAGGTAGACATGTTCATTGTAAGGTATACATTTTTGGTGTAAGGCGGACATGTTCAGTGTAAGGTAGACGTGTCCATTGTAAGGTACACATGTTCATTGTAAGGCACACATGTTCATTGTAAGGTAACCGTGTTCATTGTAAGGCACACATGATCATTGTAAGGCACACATGTTCAATGTAAGGTAGACATGTTCATTGTAAGGCACACATGTTGACTATAAGGTAGACAGGTTCATTGTAAGGTATACATGTTTAGTGTAAGGCGGACATGTTCAGTGCAAGGTAGACGGGTCAATTGTAAGGTACACATGTTCATTGTGAGGCATACATGCTCATTGTATGGTGCACATTTTTGATTGTCACGTACACATGTTTCATGCTAAGGTACACATGTTCAATGTAAGGTAACCGTGTACATTCTAAGGTACACATGTTCATTGTAGGGCACACATGTTCAATGAAATGTAGACATGTTCATTGTGGGATAGACATGTTCACTATAAGGTAGACATGTTCATTGTAAGGTAGACATGTTCATTCTAAGGCAGACATGTTCATTGTAAGGTAACAATGTTCATTGTATGGCGAACATTTTCATTGTCACGTATACATATTCATTGTTTGGTAGACATGTTCATTGTAAGGTACACATGTTCATTGAAGGGCACACATGTTCAATGTAAGGTAACCGTGTTCATTGTAAGGCACACATGTTCATTGTAAGGCACACATGTTCACTATAAGGTAGACACGTTCATTGTAAGGTATACATGTTTAGTGTAAGGCGGACATGTTCAGTGCAAGGTAGACGGGTCAATTGAAAGGTACACATGTTCATTGTAAGGTAACAATGTTCATTATAAGGTACACATGTTTATTGTAAGACACACATGTTCAATGTAAGGTAGACATGTTCATTGTAAGGTTCACATACTCATTGTATGGCGCACATTTTCAATGTCACGTAAACACGTTCATAATAAGGTACACATGTTCACTGTAAGGTAACCGTGTTCATTGTAGGCACACATGTTCATTGTAAGGTTACATGTTTAGTGTAAGGCGGACACGTTCAGCGTAGGGCGGACAAGTTCAGTGTGAGTTAGACGTGTCCATTGTGTGATAGTCGTTTTCATTGTAAGGTTCACATGTTCATTGTATGTGCACATTTTCATTGTCACGTACACATGTTCATTAAAAAGGTACACATGTTCAATGAAAGGTAACTGAGTTCATTGTAACGCACACATGTTCATTGTAAGGCACACATGTTCAATGTCAGGTAGGCATGTTCATTGTAAGGTAGACATGTTCACTATAAGGTAGACATGTTCATTGTAAGGTATAAATTTTTGGTGTAAGGCGGACATGTTCAGTGTAAGGTAGACGTGTCCATTTTAAGGTACACATGTTCATTGTAAGGCAGATATGTTAATTGTAAGGTAACAATGTTCATTGTAAGGCACGCATGTTCAATGTAAGGTAGACATGTTCCTTGTAAGGTAGACATGTTCACTATAAGGTAGACGTGTCCATTGTATGATAGCCGTTTTTTTGGAAGATACACATGTTTATTGTAAGGCACACATGTTCAATGTAAGGTAGACATGTTCATTGTAAGATAGACATGTTCAGTATAAGGTAGACATGTTTATTGTAAGGCACACTTGTTCATTGTAAGGTTACATGTTTAGTGTAAGGCAGACAAGGTCAGCAAACGACGGACATGTTCAGCGTAGGCGGACATCTTTAGTGTAAGTCAGGCAGTGTAAGGCGGACATGTTCAGTGTAAGGCAGACATGTCCATTGTACGGTAGACGTGTTTATTGTAAGATACATATGTTCATTGTAGGACGCCTTTGTTCATTGTAAGGCGAACATGTTCATTATGAGGTAGTCATGTTCACTGTAAGGTTGACGTGTTCATTGTGTGGTAGACATGTTCACTGTACGGTAGGCATGTTCATTGGAAGGTACACATGTTCATTGTAAGATAGACATGTTCAGTATAAGGTGGACATGTTCACTGTAAGGCACACTTGTTCATTGTAAGGTTACATGTTTAGTGTAAGGCAAACAATTTCAGTGTAAGGTAGACGTGTCCATTGTATGGTAGACGTGTTCATTCTAAGGTACACATGTTCAATGTAAGGTAGACATGTTCATTGTAAGATAGACATGTTCACTATAAGGTACACATGTTCATAATAAGGTACACGTGTTCACTGTAAGGTAACCATGTTCATTGTAAGGCACACATGTTCATTGTAGGGTTACATGTTTAGTGTAAGGCGGACACGTTCAGCGTAAGGCGAACAAGTTCAGTGTGAGTTAGACGTGTCCATTGTGTGATAGTAGTTTTCATTGTATGGTTCACATGTTCATTGTATGGTGCACATTTTCATTGTCACGTACACATGTTCATAAGAAGGTACACATGTTCATTGTAAGTTAACCGTGTTCATTGTAAGGCACACATGATCATTGTATAGCACACATGATCATTGTAAGGCATACATGTTCATTGTATGGTAGACATGTTTAGTGCAACGCGGACATGTTTAGTGTAACGCAGACATGTTCATAGTAAGGTACACATGTTCATTGTAAAGGACACATGTTCAATGTGAGGTAGACCTGTTCATTGTAAGGTATAGATGTTCACCATAAGGTGGACATGTTTATTGTTAGGTATACATGTTTAGTGTAAAGCGGACATGTTCAGTGTAAGTTAGACGTGTCCATTGTAAGGTACATATGTTCATTGTAAGGCACACATGTTCATTGGAAGGTAACCATGTTCATTGTTGTGATCAGATTTTCATTGTCAGGTACACTTGTTCATCGTAACACGATCATGTTCATTGTATGGTTGACATTTTGATTGTCACGTACACATGTTTATAATAAGGTACACATGTTCACTGTAAGGTAACTGTGTTCATTGTAAGGCACACATGTTCATTGTAAGGCACACATGTTCAATGTAAGGTAGACATGTTCATTGTAAGGTAGACATGTTCACTATAAGGTAGACATGTTCATTGTAAGGTATACATTTTTGGTGTAATGCGGACATGTTCAGTGTAAGGTAGTTGTGTCCGTTGTAAGGTACGCATGTTCATTATAAGGCAGATATGTTAATTGTAAGGTAACAATGTTCATTGTAAGGCACGCATGTTCACTGTAAGGTAACCATGTTCATTGTAAGGCACACTTGTTCATTGTAAGGTTACATGTTTAGTGTAAGGCAAATAAGGTCAGCGAAAGCCGGACATGATCAGTGTAAGGCGGACATGTCCATTGTCAGGTACACATGTTCATTGTGGGGCACACATGTTCATTGTGAGGTAACCATGTTCATTTTATGGCACACATGTTCATTGTAAGGCACACATGTTCAATGTAAGGTAGAGATGTTCATTGTAAGGCACACATGTTCACTATAAGGTAGACACGTTCGTTGTAAAGTATACATGTTTAATGTAAGGCGGACATGTTCAGTGCAAGGTAGACGGGTCAATTGTAAGGTACACATGTTCATTCTAAGGCAGACAAGTTCATTGCATGGTGCACATTTTGATTGTCACGTACACATGTTCATAATAAGGTACACATGTTCACTGTAAGGTAACCATGTTCATTGTAAGGGACACATGTCATTGTAGGGTTACATGTTTAGTGTAAGGCGGACATGTTCAGCGTAAGGCGGACAAGTTCAGTGTGAGTTAGACGTGTCCATTGTAAGTGTTAGGTAAAAATGTTCAGTGTAAGGTAAACATGTTCATTGTATGGTAGACATGATCAATATAAGGTAACCATGTTCATTGTAAGGTACAGATGTTCATTGTAAGGTACACATGTTCATTGTAAGGCAGACATGGTCATTTTAAGGTATAGATTTTCACCATAAAGTGGACACGTTCATTGTAAGGTATACATGTTTAGTGTAAAGCGGACTTGTTCAGTGTAAGTTAGACGTGTGCATTGTAAGGTACACATGTTCATTGTAAGGCACATATGTTCATTGTAAGGTAACCATGTTCATTGTAAGGTTCACATGTTCATTGTATGGTGCACATTTTGATTGTCACGTACACATGTTCATAATAAGGTACACATGTTCACTGTAAGGTAACCATGTTCATTGTAAGGCACACTTGTTCATTGTAAGGTTACATGTTTAGTGTAAGGCAAATAAGGTCAGCGAAAGCCGGACATGTTCAGTGTAAGGCGGACATGTCCATTGTAAGGTACACATGTTCATTGTAAGGGACACATGTTCATTGTAAGGTAACCATGTTCATTGTAAGGTAGACATGTTTATTGTAAGGTAGACATGTTCACTATAAGGTAGACACGTTCATTGTAAGGTATAGATGTTTAGTGTAAGGCGGACATGTTCAGTGTAAGGCGGACATGTCCATTGTCAGGTACACATGTCCATTGTAAGGTACACATGTTCATTGTAAGGGACACATGTTCATTGTAAGGTAACCATGTTCATTGTAAGGTAGACATGTTTATTGTAAGGTAGACATGTTCACTATAAGGTAGACACGTTCATTGTAAGGTATAGATGTTTAGTGTAAGGCGGACATGTTCAGTGTAAGGTAGACGGGTCAATTGTAAGGTACACATGTTCATTGTAAGGCACTCATGTTTATTGTAAGGTAACCATGTTCATTGTAAGGTTCACATGTTCATTGTATGGTGCACAATTTCATTGTCACGTACACATGTTTATAATAAGGTACACGTGTTCACTGTAAGGTAACCATGTTCATTGTAAGGCACACATGTTCATTGTAAGGTTACATGTTTAGTGCAAGGTGGACACGTTCAGCGTAAGGCGGACAAGTTCAATGTGAGGTAGACGTGTCCTTTGTGTCATAGTCGTTTTCATTGTAAGGTTCACATGTTCATTGTATGGTGCACATTTTCATTGTCACGTACACATGTTCATAATAAGGTGCACATGTTCACTGTAAGGTAACCGTGTACATTCTAAGGTACACATGTTCATTGTAGGACACACATGTTCAAGGTAATGTAGACATGTTCATTGTAGGATAGACATGTTCACCATAAGGTCGACATGTTCATTGTAAGGTAGACATGTTCACTATAAAGTAGACATGTTCATTGTAAGGTATACATGTTTAGTGTAAAGCGGACATGTTCAGTGTAAGGTAGACGTGTTCATTGTATGGTAGACATGTTCACCATAAGGTCGACATGTTCATTGTAAGGTAGACATGTTCACTATAAAGTAGACATGTTCATTGTAAGGTATACATGTTTAGTGTAAAGCGGACATGTTCAGTGTAAGGTAGACGTGTTCATTCTAAGGTACACATGTTCAATGTAAGGTAGACATGTTAATTGTAAGATAGACATGTTCACTATAAGGTTGACATGTTCAGGGTAAGGCGGACATGTTCAGTGTAAGGTAGACGTGTCCATTGCAAGGTAGACATGTTCATTGTAAGGCACATATGTTCATTGTAAAGTAACCATGCTCATTGTAAGGTTCACATGTTCATTGTATGGTGCACATTTTGATTGTCACGTACACATGTTTATAATAAGGTACACATGTTCACTGTAAGGTAACCATGTTCATTGTAAGGCACACTTGTTTATTGTAAGGTTACAGGTTTAGTGTAAGGCAGACAAGGTCAGCGAAAGCCGGACATGTTCAGTGTAAGGCGGACATGTCCATTGTAAGGTACACATGTTCATTGTAAGGCACACATGTTCATTGTAAGGTAACCATGTTCATTGTAAGGTACACATGTTCATTGTAAGGCAGACATGGTCATTTTAAGGTATAGATTTTCACCATAAAGTGGACACGTTCATTGTAAGGTATACATGTTTAGTGTAAAGCGGACATGTTCAGTGTAAGTTAGACGTGTCCATTGTAAGGTACACATGTTCATTGTAAGGCACATATGTTCATTTTAAGGTAACCATGTTCATTGTAAGGTTCACATGTTCATTGTATGGTGCACATTTTGATTGTCACGTACACATGTTCATAATAAGGTACACATGTTCACTGTAAGGTAACCATGTTCATTGTAAGGCACACTTGTTCATTGTAAGGTTACATGTTTAGTGTGAGGCAAACAAGGTCAGCGAAAGCCGGACATGTTCAGTGTAAGGCGGACATGTCCATTGTAAGGTACACATGTTCATTGTAAGGCACACATGTTCATTGTAAGGTAACCATGTTCATTGTAAGGTAGACATGTTTATTGTAAGGTAGACATGTTTATTGTAAGGTAGACATGTTCACTATAAGGTAGACACGTTCATTGTAAGGTATACATGTTTAGTGTAAGGCGGACATGTTCAGTGTAAGGTAGACGGGTCAATTGTAATTTATTTATTATTTATTTAAAAATATTTATACAGGATGAGGACTTCAGTAATTTGCAAATATATACAATAAATACAAAAAAACTGCTATCAATGTCCGTTCCTGTCTGAGAATAAAAATGGAAAAAAGCAGTAAAAACAGTTAAAAACAGTAAAAACGATAAAAAACAAACAAAAAATTGATCAACTAGAAAATGCAACAGTATGCAGACAAGGGTGTGAAGTGACTTCATGTGAGAAGCTAATTAAGACATAGGCATAGTTCAAAACATTAATCCCACTTAGCCAAACTTGAAGCAGACTGGACGGCACAGTGACTAAGATAGCCGCTGAGAGTGCACATCGCCCAATAGCTGGTATTGTCTAATTAAGAGAAGTACCCCCTGAGCGCCTTCATAAAAAGAGACATATTATCGATTTTTCGATTTCAAGTGGCAGTGAATTATACAATTTACCCCCTTGCCAAAATAAAACTGCTGCCGGGCGATTTCTAGTTTCGACCCGAGGTAACCTGACAATTGCAGCCGTTATTTCGTGTGTTATTGTCATGTTGTTGGCTGACAAAATAATTGTCAAAATGTTCAGATGTTAGTTCATTTAGTAGACACTTTTTAACGAGTACACAAATATTACGGGTTGACGAGTCCTGTGATGGATGGAATATTATCACTCCGGACAATCGATCTAGCACGGTTCTCAAGCGATTTTAATTTGTTGAGCTGTGTATTTGTGAAAGGTATTCTCAATGCACTACTATAAGTGATTAAAGGTACAATCATCATCGAGAAAGCATTGTGTGCGGCTTCAGCGGTAAGGTACGGTCGTAATCTTTGTAGTAGGCGTAAACGGCTGCTGGCGCTTTTATATGATCGGTCGAAGTTGTCATTAAGCATTAACTTGCTGTCGATTACTGTTCCCAGATACTTATACTGAGAAACGAAATTTATCGGATTTTCTTGATATACAACTTGTAGAGCCTTGCCATGTGCTTTCAAGCGTTTAGCCGTTCCGAACAACATGACTTCTGTTTCCCTTTTTTTAGATTTATAATTAACTCATTTTCACAGAAATATACTGATAGTCTCTCAAGGTCTTGATTGAGAAGTTGTTCAATTCTAGTAACATCCTTATGAGCAACGTATATGACGGTGTCATCTGCGTACATTATAACTTTAGAATTTGAGATATGGTCTACAAGATCATCATAAAAAATTATAAAAAGCAGTGGTCCCAAAATGGAACCTTGTGGAACACCGCAGTAAATTGGCTCGTAGCTAGATCGAATATTGTTAATGTCTACTAACTGACTTCGATTAAATAAGTAGTCGGTAAACCATGCTAGCTCCTTGCCTTTAATTCCGTACGTGCGTAGCTTGTTTAATAATAATGAGTGTCCGATCGTATCAAAGGCTTTCGATAAATCTATATAAACTGCTCCAACTAACTTACCGCCATCTATTTCGCGACGAATACTGTCGCAAAATAAAGTAGAAGCAAGTTTCGTGGAGCGTTTACTTCGAAAACCATATTGACAGTCGTTCAGTAATTTCTCTTTTTCGAGATAGTTCATGAGTTCGTTATGAATAGCTTTCTCAAGGTTTTAGAGAGCACCGGTAAAATTGAAATCGGGCGATAGTTCACGGGAAGAGAAGAATCCCCAGATTTAAATATAGGTGCAACCTTCGCAACTTTCCAGGCTGATGGTACAGTTGAGGTGTTTATCGAAAGGTTTATTATGTGACTCAGAGGTTTTGAAAATTAAAATAGCACAGTCTTTTAACATTCCGGGTGGTAACTCGTCTATACCGGTTGCTTTATTTCGTTTTGAGTGATCGGAGTTCTTTCTCAACAAAAATCTTAGAAATATAACCTGTCATGAAAATTTTATTTGTTCGTAAAGAAAAAGGTGGTACGTATCTCCATGTAAAATTCATAAGTTGAATTGACTTGGATTTAAGAGAGTGAACAGCTGTACTAAAAAACTTGCTGAAGTTGCTTACTTTACTTCTGCCTTCACTATCATTTGACATTTGACACACTTTTTTCGGTTTGCTTGGGAATACTGATTTTATTGCATTCCAAAACTTTCTTGGATTTGACAGATTTTCGTTAATAAGATCACGCTGGTGGCTAGCCTTTGCTTTCAGTATATTATTGTTGCAACTATTTCTAATCTTTTTATATTTCTCTGTATCTTCTGTTTTACCCTGATTTGCGAGCCTTGCGATGAAGTTTGTCACGGTTGTTCATTTGAGATTTATTTTTGAAGTTAGCCATTTACAAGGTCGTGATTTAACTCTTTTTTCGACTAACGGGGCGTGTTTATCAAAAGCATCTCTTAGCTTCGAGTTAAAATACGTAACTGCAGAATTTACATCACTGGCGTCGTATACAGGGCGCCAGTCAATTTCGGAGACGTCATTAAAAAGATTTTCAGGAACGTAGTTTAGTGTAATTACGGCACTTCAGAGTTCGCATAGGATGCTTGATGTTGTGTATCCTACGTATTCCACCAACCATATCGTGATCGCTCAGCGAAGTAGGGAATACGTCAGTGCAGTGAACATTGTCAGGATAATTAGTGAAAAATAAATCAATTGTCGTTGATGACGTAGCAGACGTTCTCGTGGGTTATTGATAAGTTGTTTAAAACCATGGACATTAATTGTAGATTTAAAATCTTCATTGACGTTTGTAACATTATAGTCCACATTGAAATCTCCCATGAGTATAGTTTCCTTATTTTCTTGATTGATACAATTTAAATGATCGTCAAATGTTTCGTTATATTTAGATGGTAAGTACTTTGAACCCTCTGGAGGGCGATAGAAACACCCTACTAAAATTGGTTCGATTTTTTAATAAAAATTTCAAGCCACAGAGACTCTAAAGTTGAATTTTCTAAATCCAGCCTTTGCTTAAAATTAATATTGTTTTTGACATAAACAGCCACGCCTCCTCCTTTTCCAGATGTTCTGTTTCTTTTAACCAAAGTGTAACCAGACAGTTCATAAAGAGCATCATTGTCACTAAAATCCTCGTTCAAAATATGTGTTTCAGACAAGGTTATAATGTCAATTTTTGAATCATGCTTGTGTATTAACGCTTCCAAGTGGGCAAAGTTTGAAAGTAACCCACGAATATTTTTGATGAACACATTTCAGACCTCTCTTACCACAAAATTCACCAAGGCTTTCCGGTCCAGGACATGCTTCTATGTCACCACACAAGAGTAGTAAAACTATAAACAAACTTTTGCGTCTTGTACAACTTACTGTTGGTCGAGGTTTTGTTTACAAACATGGATTGAATGAAAGTAAACGTTTCTCCAATCTCGTCGTAGTAGTCTTGAACATTAAGTGTTAAACTTATTCCATCTGGTTTCACAAATCTTGGTTTGAATACACAAAAAACAACAATAAATTCCAACAATCAAACCAGCTAGAAAAAACGCGTGCGATCTCTTCGCCGCCATTTTTTTATTATTAAGGTACACATGTTTCATTGTAAGGCACACATGTTTATTGTAAGGTAACCATGTTCATTGTAAGGTTCACATGTTCATTGTATGGTGCACAATTTCATTGTCACGTACACATGTTTATAATAAGGTACACGTGTTCACTGTAAGGTAACCATGTTCATTGTAAGGCACATATGTTCATTGTAAGATTACATGTTTAGTGCAAGGTGGACACGTTCAGCGAAAGGCAGACAAGTTCAATGTGAGGTAGACTGTCCTTTGTGTCATAGTCGTTTTCATTGTAAGGTTCACATGTTCATTGTATGGTGCACATTTTCATTGTCACGTACACATGTTCATAATAAGGTACACATGTTCACTGTAAGGTAACCATGTACATTTTAAGGTACACATGTTCATTGTAGGACACACATGTTCAAGGTAATGTAGACATGTTCATTGTAGGATAGACATGTTCACCATAAGGTCGACATGTTCATTGTAAGGTAGACATGTTCACTATAAAGTAGACATGTTCATTGTAAGGTATACATGTTTAGTGTAAGGCGGACATGTTCAGTGTAAGGTAGACGTGTTCATTGTATGGTAGACATGTTCACTATAAGGTAACCATGTTCATTGTAAGGCACACATGTTCATTGTAAGGTAACCATGTTCATTGTAAGGTAGACATGTTTATTGTAAGGTAGACATGTTCACTATAAGGTAGACACGTTCATTGTAAGGTATACATATTTAGTGTAAGGCAGACATGTTCAGTGTAAGGTAGATGGGACAATTGTAAGGTACACATGTTCATTGTATGGCGCACATGTTCATTGTAAGGTAACCATGTTCATTGTAAGGTTCACATGTTCATTGTATGGTGCACACTCTCATTGTCCCCTACACCTGTTCATAATAAGGTACACGTGTTCACTGTAAGGTAACTATGTTCATTGTAAGGCACACATGTTCATTGTAAGGTTACATGTTTAGTGTAATGGCGGACATGTTCAGCGTAAGGCGGACAAGTTCAGTGTGAGTTAGACGTGTCCATTGTGTGATAGTCGTTTTAATTGTAAGGTTCACATGTTCATTGTATGGTGCACATTTTCATTGTCACGTACACATGTTCATAATAAGGTACACATGTTTACTGTAAGGTAACCGTGTACATTCTAAGGTACACATGTTCATTGTAGGGCACACATGGTCAATGTAATGTAGACATGTTCATTGTGGGATAGACATGTTCACTATAAGGTAGACATGTTCATTGTAAGGTAAACATGTTCACTATAAAGTAGACATGTTCAGTATAAGGTAGACATGTTTATTGTAAGGCACACTTGTTCATTGTAAGGTTACATGTTTAGTGTAAGGCAGACAAGGTCAGCAAAAGACGGACATGTTCAGTGTAAGGCGGATATGTTTAGCGTAAGTCAGGCAGTGTAAGGCGGACATGTTCAGTGTAAGGTACAAATGTCCATTGTATGGTAGACGTGTTTATTGTAAGATACACATGTTCATTGTAGGACACTTTTGTTCATTGTAAGGCGAACATGTTCATTATGAGGTAGACATGTTCACTGTAAGGATGACGTGTACATTGTGTGTTAGACATGTTCACTGTACGGTAGACATGTTCGGTGGAAGGTACACATGTTCATTCTAACATTATAATGAACATATCTGCCTTACAATAAACATGTCTAACTAGACATGTTCATTGTATGGCATACATGCTCACTGTAAGGTAGACATGTGCAGTGTAAGGTACAGATGTTCATTGTAAGGTACACATGTTCATTGTAAGGCGGACATGTTCAGCGTAAGGCGGACAAGTTCAGTGTGAGTTAGACGTGTCCATTGTGTGATAGTCGTTTTCATTGTAAGGTTCACATGTTCATTGTATGGTGCACACTCTCATTGTCCCCTACACCTGTTCATAATAAGGTACACATGTTCACTGTAAGGTAACCATGCACATTCTAAGGTACACATGTTTATTGTAGGGCACACATGGTCAATGTAATGCAGACATGTTCATTGTGGGATAGACATGTTCACTATAAGGTAGACATGTTCATTGTAAGGTAAACATGTTCACTATGAAGTAGACATGTTCAGTATAAGTAGACACGTTTATTGTAAGGCACACTTGTTCATTGTAAGGTTACATGTTTAGTGTAAGGCAGACAAATTCAGCAAAAAGACGGACATGTTCAGTGTAAGGCGGATATGTTTAGTGTAAGTCAGGCAGTGTTAGGCGGACATGTTCAGTGTAAGGCAGACATGTCCATTGTACGGTAGACGTGTTTATTGTAAGATACATATGTTCATTGTAGGACACCTTTGTTCATTGTACGGCGAACATGTTCATTATGAGGTAGACATGTTCACTGTAAGGTTGACGTGTTCATTTGTGGTAGACATGTTCACGGTACGGTAGGCATGTTCATTGGAAGGTACACATGTTCATTGTAAGATAGACATGTTCAGTATAAGGAGGACATGTTCATTGTAAGGCACACTTGTTCATTGTAAGGTTACATGTTTAGTGTAAGGCAGACAATTTCAGTGTAAGGTAGACGTGTCCATTGTATGGTAGACGTGTTCATTCTAAGGTACACATGTTCAATGTAAGGTAGACATGTTCATTGTAAGATAGACATGTTCACTATAAGGTAGACAAGGTCAGCGAAAGCCGGACATGTTCAGTGTAAGGCGGACATGTCCATTGTAAGGTACACATGTTCATTGTAAGGCACACATGTTCATTGTAAGGTAACCATGTTCATTGTAAGGTACACATGTTCATTGTAAGGCAGACATGGTCATTTTAAGGTATAGATTTTCACCATAAAGTGGACACGTTCATTGTAAGGTATACATGTTTAGTGTAAAGCGGACATGTTCAGTGTAAGTTAGACGTGTCCATTGTAAGGTACACATGTTCATTGTAAGGCACATATGTTCATTTTAAGGTAACCATGTTCATTGTAAGGTTCACATGTTCATTGTATGGTGCACATTTTGATTGTCACGTACACATGTTCATAATAAGGTACACATGTTCACTGTAAGGTAACCATGTTCATTGTAAGGCACACTTGTTCATTGTAAGGTTACATGTTTAGTGTGAGGCAAACAAGGTCAGCGAAAGCCGGACATGTTCAGTGTAAGGCGGACATGTCCATTGTAAGGTACACATGTTCATTGTAAGGCACACATGTTCATTGTAAGGTAACCATGTTCATTGTAAGGTAGACATGTTTATTGTAAGGTAGACATGTTTATTGTAAGGTAGACATGTTCACTATAAGGTAGACACGTTCATTGTAAGGTATACATGTTTAGTGTAAGGCGGACATGTTCAGTGTAAGGTAGACGGGTCAATTGTAAGGTACACATGTTCATTGTAAGGGCACACATGTTTATTGTAAGGTAACCATGTTCATTGTAAGGTTCACATGTTCATTGTATGGTGCACAATTTCATTGTCACGTACACATGTTTATAATAAGGTACACGTGTTCACTGTAAGGTAACCATGTTCATTGTAAGGCACATATGTTCATTGTAAGATTACATGTTTAGTGCAAGGTGGACACGTTCAGCGAAAGGCAGACAAGTTCAATGTGAGGTAGACGTGTCCTTTGTGTCATAGTCGTTTTCATTGTAAGGTTCACATGTTCATTGTATGGTGCACATTTTCATTGTCACGTACACATGTTCATAATAAGGTACACATGTTCACTGTAAGGTAACCATGTACATTTTAAGGTACACATGTTCATTGTAGGACACACATGTTCAAGGTAATGTAGACATGTTCATTGTAGGATAGACATGTTCACCATAAGGTCGACATGTTCATTGTAAGGTAGACATGTTCACTATAAAGTAGACATGTTCATTGTAAGGTATACATGTTTGGTGTAAGGCGGACATGTTCAGTGTAAGGTAGACGTGTTCATTGTATGGTAGACATGTTCACTATAAGGTAACCATGTTCATTGTAAGGCACACATGTTCATTGTAAGGTAACCATGTTCATTGTAAGGTAGACATGTTTATTGTAAGGTAGACATGTTCACTATAAGGTAGACACGTTCATTGTAAGGTATACATGTTTAGTGTAAGGCAGACATGTTCAGTGTAAGGTAGATGGGACAATTTTAAGGTACACATGTTCATTGTATGGCACACATGTTCATTGTAAGGTAACCATGTTCATTGTAAGGTTCACATGTTCATTGTATGGTGCACACTCTCATTGTCCCCTACACCTGTTCATAATAAGGTACACATGTTCACTGTAAGGTAACTATGTTCATTGTAAGGTACACATGTTCATTGTAAGGTTACATGTTTAGTGTAAGGCGGACATGTTCAGCGTAAGGCGGACAAGTTCAGTGTGAGTTAGACGTGTCCATTGTGTGATAGTCGTTTTAATTGTAAGGTTCACATGTTCATTGTATGGTGCACATTTTCATTGTCACGTACACATGTTCATAATAAGGTACACATGTTTACTGTAAGGTAACCGTGTACATTCTAAGGTACACATGTTCATTGTAGGGCACACATGGTCAATGTAATGTAGACATGTTCATTGTGGGATAGACATGTTCACTATAAGGTAGACATGTTCATTGTAAGGTAAACATGTTCACTATAAAGTAGACATGTTCAGTATAAGGTAGACATGTTTATTGTAAGGCACACTTGTTCATTGTAAGATTACATGTTTAGTGTAAGGCAGACAAGGTCAGCAAAAGACGGACATGTTCAGTGTAAGGCGGATATGTTTAGCGTAAGTCAGGCAGTGTAAGGCGGACATGTTCAGTATAAGGCAGACATGTCCATTGTACGGTAGACGTGTTTATGGTAAGATGCATATGTTCATTGTAGGACACCTTTGTTCATTGTAAAGCGAACATGTTCATTATGAGGTAGACATGTTCACTGTAAGGTTGACGTGTTCATTTGTGGTAGACATGTTCACGGAACGGTAGGCATGTTCATTGGAAGGTACACATGTTCATTGTAAGATAGACATGTTCAGTATAAGCCGGACATGTTCAGTGTAAGGCGGACATGTCCATTAGTAAGGTACACATGTTCATTGTAAGGCACACATGTTCATTGTAAGGTAACCATGTTCGTTGTAAGGTAGGCAGCTTTATTGTAAGGTAGACATGTTAACTATAAGGTAGACACGTTCATTGTAAGGTATACATGTTTAGTGTAAGGCGGACATGTTCAGTGTAAGGTAGACGTGTCCATTGTGTGATAGTCGTTTTCGTTGTAAGGTTCACATGTTTATTGTAAGACACACATGTTCAATGTAAGGTAGACATGTTCATTGTAAGGTAGACATGTTAACTGTAAGGTAGACATGTTTGTTGTAAGGTACACATCTTCACTGTAATTATACATGTTTAGTGTAAGGCAGACATGGTCAGCGAAAGGCGGACATGTTCAGTGTCAGGCGGACATGTTTAGTGTATGGCAGGCAGTATAAGGCGGACAGGTTCAGTGTAAGGTACAAATGTCCATTGTATGGTAGACGTGTTTATTGTAAGATACACATGTTCATTGTAGGACACCTTTGTTCATTGTAAGGCAAACATGTTCATTATGAGGTAGACATGTTCACTGTAAGGATGACGTGTACATTGTGTGTTAGACATGTTCACTGTACGGTAGACATGTTCGGTGGAAGGTACACATGTTCATTCTAACATTATAATGAACATGTCTACCTTACAATAAACATGTCTAAATAGACATGTTCATTGTATGGCATACATGCTCACTGTAAGGTTGACATGTGCAGTGTAGGTACAATGTGTTTCATTTGTACGGACGTGATTGTAAGGCCGCCTGCCATAGCACTTCGTTCATAACGCTGCAAAGGTGCAGAACATCGAGTCCCTAGTGTCGCGATTGTAAAAGCTATTAGTGTGTCGAATGTTATAATGGTAAGACGCGGCTAACGATGCTTCCAATTAGACTATTCCGGGTTCGATGTACGGGGGCTGGACGACTACGCGTGAGTCTATATAGACTAAGCTAACGTGTGTCGTATGAACCCATGGTAAGGTGTATTAGTGTAGAAAGGCATGTGTCATGTGCGCAGGATAGCATTGGTTCGACTTGTAAGGTAGACTGTTAATAAAATGCCAAGCAGTAAACCATGTTTAGTGTAAAGATGTGTTACACAAAAACGACGTGTTCAGTGTCATCACGCCAAAGACAGTCCACACTCTTGTAAAGCCGTAACCAAGGACCTGCACACACCTGTTCATGTGGTAGATGACACGATATAATGTTTCACATCTGTGTAGTCGTAGGTAACACGATGGTAGATCGACGCGTGTGCGCATTGTACAGGTAACACATAAGTTTACTCTATAGGGGTCGACACCATTTATTCTTAGGCCCGAGAGGGGGGGTCATGCATGTCAATGTAAGGGAAGACATTGTTCATGTGTAAGCTTCACATATTCATTGTGGCGCAACATTTTTCAATGTCGACGTATACATTGTTCATAATAAGGTACACATGTTTCACATGTAAGGTACCGTGTTCCATTGTAGGGCAAATCGAGATTGGTGGCATGTTCATTTGTATAGCAGCAAACATGTAGAGTTGTTAAGCGCATACATGTCATAGTATGGTAACATGTTTCATTGTAAGGACAACATGTTTAGTGTAATCCCGTTGTACATTGTTCCAAGTGAGAAGCGCGGTCAGGTGTAAAGCTAGTCGTGTCCGCATGTGTATTGGTAGATAGACGTGCTCATACTCTAAAAGGTACACATGTTCATTAGAGGGGGCACAAGGTAGCATGTTCATGTAAGGTAAGACATGTACTTGTAGATAGAGGCAATGTTCATTGTAAGGGACGCACCTATGTTCATTGTAAGGCGAACATATTTCAATCTATTGAGAGGTTAGAAAAGGACTGTAAAAAGGGCTGACCGTTTTTATTGTGTGGTAGACATGTTCCACTTGTACGGGTAAGAACATGTTTCATTGGGAAGGTACAGATGTTCATAGATGTATCATTACAATGAAACATGTCTAGCGTCTTACAATTAAAACATGTCTAATACTGAGAATCTGTTTCAGTTGAATTGGCAGAAACAATGCTCATTGAGGTAGACTTGCGTGTTAGGTAGAAATGTTCAGTTGGTAAGCGGGACAGGTTCAGTGCAAGGGTAGAATACCGGGGTCATTGTAAGAGTAACACCATGTTCATTTGGGTAAGGCAAACACACAATGCTCATTTGTAGGGGGTGCAAGACTAGATGATTTGATATATTGTCACGCGTACATTACACACATT
>JASGCC010001081.1:0-43619 GCA_030067915.1 Hydractinia echinata | reverse complement strand
GCCTGTTGCGCGTAGGTTGATCGGTGTATAAATAAGGCCATTGGGCACAAAAGGCCAAACGACTTGGGACGTTTTGTAGTCCATTGAGACTGGAATGGACTAGACAATGGCACCTGCGCAGTGCCACGTGGAACACACGTGAATTTACGTGTAAGCCTTTTATTAGGCCGCAAAAAGCAATTATTACAGATGCATTTAGAGCCTGTTCAGTAGTTCAGGTTGTTCTCGTAAGGCATGGCACAAAGGCGCTAAACGTCTTAGGGCGTTGTAGTCCATTGAGAGTGAGGACCTTAGACCCGATGGAACCCAACATGCGGCAGGGCACACCTGGAACACGTGCATTTACGATTACAGGCCTTTTATTAGGCCACAAAGGCCTAATTAAACCTTTAGAAGACTGTGCACGTAAGTTGCACGGTGTTATTAGGCCGTGGCACTAAGGCCAAACGACTTGGACGTTTGTAAGTCCATTGAGACTGGAAGGACTAGACCAATGGCAACTGCGCAGGCACGTGGAACCACGTGATTTACGTGTAAGGCCTTTATTAGGCCGCAAAAGGCCATATTACAGCCTTTAGAAGACTGTGCACGTAGTTGACGGTGTTATAAAGGCCATGGCACAAAGGCAAACGACTTGGGACGTGTGTAGTCCCATTGAGACTGTAGGAACTAGACGATGGACACCTGCGCAGGCTCGTGGGAACACGTGATTTCGTTGTAAGGCCTTATTTTAAGGCCGCAAAAAGGCCATATTACAGCCACTTTTAGAAGCCGTGCCGTGAGGTTTGAACGGTGTTATAAGAGCCATAGGACACAAAGCAAGACTTGGGAACGTTGTAGTCCATTGAGATGGAAGGACTAGACACAATTGGCAACCTGCGCAGGCACGTGAAACAACGTGATTTACGTGGGTAAGGCCTCTTATTTTGGCCGCAAAAGGCAATAATTTACAGCATTTAGAGGCCTGTTGCAGTGGTTAAGGGTGTTCGTAAGGCCATGGCACCAAAGGCAAAAACGTACTTAGGGCGTTGTACGTCCATTGAGATGGATAAAGGACTAGACCGAATGGACAACCTGCGCAGGCACTGGAAACGCACGTGATTTACGTGTACAGGCCTTATAAATTAGCGCAAAAGGCCAATATACATGCCTTTAGAGACCTGTGCACGTAGTTGTAACTTGTATCAAGGCCGCTGACAAAGGGCAAACGAACTTGGGACGTTGTTAGTCCATTTGAAGTGGAAGGACTAGACTCGAATGGTTAACCTGGCAGGCACGTGGACCACGGTGATTTAGTGTAAGCCTTATTAAGGACCAAAGGCCATTATTTAGCAGCCTTTAGAAGACTGTGCGCCGTAGTTGACAGTGTTATATGTCGCCATGGCACAAATGCGAAACGACTTGGACGTTGTAGTCCATTGAGAGTGAAGGGACCTAGACCGATGGTAACCTTGCGCAAGGCACGTGAATACCACGTGATTTACGTGTAAGGCCTTTTATTAGGCGGAAAAGGCCGATATTACAGCCTTTAGAGCCTGCTGTCATGTAAGTTCAAGGTGTTCTAAGCGCCATGGCACAGATGGCAAACGACTTGGTACGTTGTAGTCCATTTGAGAGTGGAAGGAACTAGACCGATGGAACCTGCGCAGGCACGTGGAACCAACGTGATTTACGTGTAAGGCCTTTATTAGACCGCAAAAAGGCCATATTACAGCCTTTAGAGGCCTGTGCATGTAGTTGACGGTGTTCTAAGGCCATGGGCACAGAGGCAAACGACTTGGGACGGTTGTAGTCCATTTGAGATGGGAAAGGACTAGACCGATGGTAACCTGCCGCAGGCACGTGGAACCACGTGAATTTACGTGTAAGGCCTTATTAGGCCGCAAAAGGCCATATTAAGCCTTTAGAGGCCTGTGCGCGTAGTTGACGGTGTTATAAGGCCATGGCACAAAGGCAAACGACTTGGACGTTGTAGTCCATTGAGACTGGAAGGACTAGACCGAATGGCGAACCTGCGCAGGCACGTGAACCACGTGATTTACGGTAAGGCTTTATTAGGCCGCAAAAGGCCATATTACAGCCTTTAGAGGCCTGTGCACGTAGTTGACGGTGTTATAAGGCCATGGCACAAAAGGCAAACGACTTGGGACGGTTGTAGTCCATTGAGAGTGGAAGGTACTAGACCGATGGTAACCTGCGCAGGCACGTGAACCACGTGATTTACGTGTAATGGCCTTATTAGGCCGCAAAAGGCCATATTACAGCCTTTAGAAGACTGTGCACGTAGTTGACGGTGTTATAAGGCCATGGCACAAAGGCAAACGACTTGGGACGTTTGTAGTCCATTGAGAGTGGAAGGACTAGACCAATGGCAACCTGCGCAGGCCACGTGAAACCACGTGATTTACGTGTAAGGCCCTTTATTAGGCCGCAAAAGGCCATATTACAGCCTTTAGAAGGACTGTGCACGTAGTTGACGGTTTATAAGGCCATGGCACAAAGGCAAACGACTTGGGACGTTGTAGTCCATTGAGAGTGGAAGGACTAGACCAATGGCAACCTGCGCAGGCACGTGGAACCACGTGATTTACGTGTAAGGCCTTTATTAGGCCGCAAAAGGCCATATTACAGCCTTTAGGAGCCTGTGCACGTAGTTGAACGGTGTTATAAGGCCATGGCACAAAGGCAAACGACCTTGGGACGTTGTAGTCCATTGAGAGTGGAAGGACTAGACCGATGGCAACATTGCGCAGGCACGTGGAACCACGTGATTTACGTGTAAGGCCTTTATTAGGCCGCAAAAAGGCCATATTACAGCCTTTAGAGGCCTGTGCACGTAGTTGACGGTGTTATAAGGCCCATGGCACAAAGGCAAACGACTTGGGACGTTGTAGTCCATTGAGAGTGGAAGGACTAGACCGATGGTAACCTGCGCAGGCCACGTGGAACCACGTGATTTACGTGTAAGCCTTTATTAGGCCCGCAAAAGGCCATATTACAGCCTTTAGAGGCCTGTGTGCATGTAGTTGAACGTGTTCTGAGGCCATGGCACAGAGGCAAACGACTTGGGACGTTTGTAGTCCATTGAGAGTTGGAAGGACTAAGACCGATGGTAACCTTGCGCCAGGCACGTGGAACCACGTGATTTACGTGTAAGGCCTTTATTAGGCCGCAAAAGGCCATATTACAGCCTTTAGAAGACTGTGCACGTAGTTGACGGTGTTATAAGGCCATGCACAAAGGCAAACGACTTGGGGACGTTGTAGTCCATTGAGACTGGAAGGACTAAGACCAGATGGCAAACCTGGCAGGCACGTGGAACCACGTGATTTACGTGTAAAGGCCTTTATTAGGCCGCAAAAGGCCATAATTACAGCCTTTAGAGGCCTGTGCACGTAGTTGAGCGGTGTTATAAGGCCATGGCACAAAGGCAAACGACTTGGGACGTTGTAGTCGCATTGAGACTGGAAGGACTAGACCATGGCAAACCTGCGCAGGCACGTGGAACCACGTGATTTACGTTGTAGGCCTTTATTAGGCCGCAAAAGGCCATATTACAGCCTTTAGAAGACTGTGCACGTAGTTGACGGTGTTCTAAGGCCATGCACAAAGGCAAACGACTTGGGACGTTGTAGTCCATTGAGACTGGAAGGACTAGACCAATGGCAAACCTGCGCAGGCACGTGGAAACCACCGTGATTACGTGTAAGGCCTTTATTAGGCCGCAAAAGGCCATATTACAGCCTTTAGAAGACTGTGCACGTAGTTGACGGTGTTATAAGGCCATGGCACAAAGGCAAACGACTTGGGACGTTTGTAGTCCATTGAGAGTGGAAGGACTAGACCGATGGGAACCTGCGCAGGCACGTGGAACACGTGATTTAACGTGTAAGGCCTTTATTAGACCGCAAAAGGCCATATTACAGCCTTTAGAGCCTGTGCATTGTAGTTGACGGTGTTATAAGGCCATGGCACAAAGGCAAAACGACTTGGGACGTGTAGTCCATTGAGACTGGAAGGACTAGACCAATGGAACCTGCGCAGGCACGTGGAACCACGTGATTTACGTGTAAGGCCTTTATTAGGCCGCAAAAGGCCATATTACAGCTTTAGAGGCCTGTGCATGTAGTTGACGTGTTCTATAGGCCATGGCACAGAGGCAAACGACTTGGGACGTTTGTAGTCCATTGAGAGTGGAAGGACTAGAGCGAATGGTAACCTGCGCAGGCACGTGGAACCACGTGATTTTACGTGTAAGGCCTTTAATAGGCCGCAAAAGGCCATATTACAGCCTTTAGAAGACTGTGCACGTAGTTTGACGGTGTTATAAGGCGCATGGCACAAAGGCAAACGACTTGGACGTTGTAGTCCATTGAGACTGGAAGGACTAGACCGATGGCAACCTGGCGCAGGCACGTGGAACCACGTGATTTACGGTGTAAGGGCCTTTATTAGGGCCGCAAAAGGCCATATTACAGCCTTTAGAAGACCTGTGCACGTAGTTGACCGGTGTTATATAGGCCATGGCACAAAGGCAAACGACCTTGGGACGTTGTAGTCCATTGAGAGTGGAAGGACTAGACCGATGGCAACCTGCGCAGGCACGTGGAACCACGTGATTTACGTGTAAGGCCTTTATTAGGCCGCAAAAGGCCATATTACAGCCTTTAGAGGCCCTGTGGCACGTAGTTGACGGTGTTATAAAGGCCATGGCACAAGGCAAACGACTTGGGACGTTGTAGTCCATTGAGAGTGGAAGGACTAGACCGATGGTAACCTGCGCAGGCACGTGAAACCACGTGATTTACGTGTAAGGCCTTTATTAGGCCGCAAAAGGCCATATTACAGCCTTTAGAGCCTGTCACGTAGTTGAACGGTGTTATAAGGCCATGGCACAAAGGCAAAACGACTTGGGACGTTGTAGTCCATTGAGAGTGGAAGGACTAGACCGATGGTAACCTGCGCAGGCACGTGGAACCACGTGATTTACGTTAAGCGCCTTTATTAGACCGCAAAAGGCGCATATTACAGCCTTTAGAAGGCCTGTGCGCGTAGTTGACGGTGTTAATAAGCCATGGCAAAGGCAAACGACTTGGGACGTTGTAGTCCATTGAGAGTGGAAGGACTAGACCGATGGCAACCTGCGCAGGCACGTGGAACCACGTGATTTACGTGTAAGGCCTTTATTAGGCCGCAAAAGGCCAATATTACAGCCTTTAGAAGACTGTGCACGTAGTTGCGGTGTTATAAGCCATGGCACAAAGGCAAACGACTTGGGACGTTGTAGTCCATTGAGACTGGAAGGAGCTAGACCCAATGGCAACCTGCGCAGGCACGTGGAACCACGTGATTTACGTGTAAGGCCTTTATTAGTGCCCGCAAAAGGCCATATTACAGCCTTTAGAAGACTGTGCACGTAGTTGACGGTGTTATAAGGCCATGGCACAAAGGCAAACGCACTTGGGACGTTGGTAGTCCATTGAGAGTGGAAGGACTTAGACGGCATGGCACCTGCGCAGGCTTCCATGGAAACCACGTGATTTACGTGTAAGGCTTTATAGGCCGCAAAAGGCCATATTACAGCCTTTAGAGAGACTGTGCACGTAGTTGACGGTGTTATAAGGCCATGGCACAAAGGCAAACGACTTGGACGTTGTAGTCCATTGAGGCTGGAAGGACTAGACCAATGGCAACCTGGCGGCAGGCCACGTGGAACCACGTGATTTACGTGTAAGGCCTTTATTAGGCCGCAAAAGGCCATATTACAGCCTTTAGAAGACTGTGCCGTAGTGTGACGGTGTTATAAGGCCATGGCACAAAGGCAAACGACTTGGGACGTTGTAGTCCATTGAGAGTGGAAGGACTAGACCGATGGTAACCTGCGCAGGCACGTGGAACCACGTGATTTACGTGTAAGGCCTTTATTAGCGCAAAAGGCCATATTACAGCCTTAGAAGACCTGTGCACGTAGTTGACGGTGTTATAAGGCCATGGCACAAAGGCAAACGACTTGGGACGTTGTAGTCCATTGAGACTGGAAGGACTAGACCAATGGCAACCTGCGCAGGCACGTGGAACCACGTGATTTACGTGTAAGGGCCTTTATTAGGCCGCAAAAGGCCATATTACAGCCTTTAGAAGACTGTGCACGTAGTTGACGGTGTTATAAAGGCCATGGCACAAAGGCAAACGACTTGGGACGTTTGTAGTCCATTGAGAGTGGAAGGACTAGACCAATGGCAACCTGCGCAGGCACGTGGAACCACGTGATTTACGTGTAAGGCCTTTATTAGGCGCAAAAGGCCATATTACAGCCTTTAGAAGACTGTGCACAGTAGTTGTTACAGTGTTATAAGCCATGGCATACAAAGGCAAACGACTTGGGACTTGTAGTCCATGAGAGTGGAAGGACTAGACATGGCTAACGCTCGCAGCACGATGAAATCACGGTTTAACGTGTAACGCTTATTGATTGCCAAAGCCATATTAACAGCAATTTAGTAGGCCTGTGCACGGTGTTCAAGGTGTTCTTAATGCGCATGGCACCAAGGCAAACCTTGGAACCCGTTGTAGTCCATTGGATAGTGGAAGGACTTAGACCGATGCAACATGCGCAGGCACGCTTGGGAAGACCGTGATTTACGTTTTAAGGCCTTTATTAGGCCGCAAAAGGCATATTACAGCCTATAGGGAAGCCTGTGCCGCGTAGTTGACGGGTGTATAAGGCCATGGCACAAAGGCAATACGACTTGGACGTTGTTATCCATTGAGACGGGAAGGACTAGACGAAATGGCCAGATGCGTCAGTCTAGCAGTGGAACCACGTGATTTACGTGTAAGGCCTTTATTAGGCCGCAAAAGGCCATATTACAGCCTTTAGAAGACTGTGCACGTAGTTGACGGTGTTATAAGGCCATGGCACAAAGGCAAACGACTTGGGACGTTGTAGTCCATTGAGACTGGAAGGACTAGACCAATGGCAACCTGCGCAGGCACGTGGAACCACGTGATTTACGTGTAAGGCCTTTATTAGGCCGCAAAAGGCCATATTACAGCCTTTAGAAGACTGTGCACGTAGTTGAACGGTGTTATAAGGCCATGGCACAAAGGCAAACGACTTGGGACGTTGTAGTCCATTGAGAGTGGAAGGACTAGACCGATGGCAACCTGCGCAGGCACGTGGAACCACGTGATTTACGTGTAAGGCCTTTATTAGGCCGCAAAAGGCCATATTACAGCCTTTAGAGGCCTGGTGCACGTAGTTGACGGTGTTATAAGGCCATGGCACAAGGCAAACGACTTGGGACGTTGTAGTCCATGAGAGTGAAGGACTAACCGATGGCAACCTGCGCAGGCACGTGGAACCACGTGATTTACGTGTAAGGCCTTTATTAGGCCGCAAAAAGGCCATATTACAGCCTTTAGAAGACTGTGCACGTAGTTTGACGGTGTTTATAAAGGCCATGGCACAAAGGCAAAACGACTTGGGGACGTTGTAGTCCATTGAGAGTGGAAGGACTAGACCAATGGCAACCTGCGCAGGCACGTGAAACCACGTGATTTACGTGTAAGGCCTTTATTGGGCCGCAAAAGGCAATATTACAGCATTTAGAGGCCTGTGCACGTGGTTAACGGTGTTGTAAGGCCTTGGCACAAAGGCAAACGACTTGGGGACGTTGTAGTCCATTGAGACTGGAAGGACTAGACCAATGGCAACCTGCGCAGGCACGTGGAACCACGTGATTTACGTGTAAGGCCTTTATTAGGCCGCAAAAGGCCATATTACAGCCTTTAGAGGCCTGTGCACGTAGTTGACGGTGTTATAAGGCCATGGCACAAAGGCAAAACGACTTGGGACGTTGTAGTCCATTGAGATGGAAGGACTAGACCAATGGCAACCTGCGCAGGCACGTGGAACCACGTGATTTACGTGTAAGGCCTTTATTAGGCCGCAAAAGGCCATATTACAGCCTTTAGAGGCCTGTGCATGTAGTTGACGGTGTTATAAGGCCATGGCACAGAGGCAAACGACTTGGGACGTTGTAGTCCATTGAGAGTGGAAGGACTAGACCAATGGCAACCTGCGCAGGCACGTGAACCACGTGATTTACGTGTAAGGCCTTTATTAGGCCGCAAAAGGCCATATTACAGCCTTTAGAAGACTGTGCACGTAGTTGACGGTGTTATAAGGCCATGGCACAAAGGCAAACGACTTGGGACGTTGTAGTCCATTGAGAGTGGAAGGACTAGACCAATGGCAACCTGCGCAGGCACGTGAAACCACGTGATTTACGTGTAAGGCCTTTATTAGGCCGCAAAAGGCCATATTACAGCCTTTAGAAGACTGTGCACGTAGTTGACGGTGTTATAAGGCCATGGCACAAAGGCAAACGACTTGGGACGTTGTAGTCCATTGAGAGTGGAAGGACTAGACCAATGGCAACCTGCGCAGGCACGTGGAACCACGTGATTTACGTGTAAGGCCTTTATTAGCCGCAAAAGGCCATATTACAGCCTTTAGAGGCCTGTGCACGTAGTTGACGGTGTTATAAGGCCATGGCCACAAAGGCAAACGACTTGGGACGTTGTAGTCCATTGAGACTGGAAGGACTAGACCGATGGGCAACCTGCGCAGGCACGTGGAACCACGTGATTTACGTGTAAGGCCTTTATTAGGCCGCAAAAGGCCATATTACAGCCTTTAGAGGCCTGTGCACGTAGTTGACGGTGTTATAAGGCCATGGCACAAAGGCAAACGACTTGGGACGTTGTAGTCCATTGAGAGTGGAAGGACTAGACCGATGGTAACCTGCGCAAGGCACGTGGAACCACGTGATTTACGTGTAAGGCCTTTATTAGGCCGCAAAAGGCCATATTACAGCCTTTAGAGGCCTGTGCACGTAGTTGACGGTGTTATAAGGCCATGGCACAAAGGGCAAACGACTTGGGACGTTGTAGTCCATTGAGACTGGAAGGACTAGACCAATGGCAACCTGCGCAGGCACGTGGAACCACGTGATTTACGTGTAAGGCCTTTATTAGGCCGCAAAAGGCCATATTACAGCCTTTAGAGGCCTGTGCACGTAGTTGACGGTGTTATAAGGCCATGGCACAAAGGCAAACGATTGGACGTTGTAGTCCATTGAGAGTGGAAGGACTAGACCGATGGTAACCTGCGCAGGCGCGTGAACACGTGATTTACGTGTAAGGCCTTTATTAGGCCGCAAAAGGCCATATTACAGCCTTTAGAGGCCTGTGCACGTAGTTTGACGGTGTTTATAAGGCCATGGCACAGAAGGCAAACGACTTGGGACGTTGTAGTCCATTGAGAGTGGAAGGACTAGACCAATGGCAACCTGCGCAGGCACGTGAACACTGATTTACGTGTAAGGCCTTTATTAGGCCGCAAAAGGCCATATTACAGCCTTTAGAAGACTGTGCACGTAGTTGACGGGTGTTATAAGGCCATGGCACAAAGGCAAACGGACTGGGACGTTGTAGTCCATTGAGATGGAAGGACTAGACCGATGGCAACCTGCGCAGGCACGTGGAAACACGTGATTTACGTGTAAGGCCTTTATTAGGCCGCAAAAGGCCATATTACAGCTTTAGAGGCCTGTGCACGTAGTTGACGGTGTTATAAGGCCATGGCACAAAGGCAAACGACTTGGGACGTTGTAGTCCATTGAGACTGGAAGGACTAGACCAATGGCAACCTGCGCAGGCACGTGGAACCACGTGATTTACGTGTAAGGCCTTTATTAGGCCGCAAAAGGCCATATTACAGCCTTTAGAGGCCTGTGCATGTAGTTGACGGTGTTCTAAGGCCATGGCACAGAGGCAAACGACTTGGGACGTTGTAGTCCATTGAGAGTGGAAGGACTAGACCAATGGCAACCTGCGCAGGCACGTGGAACCACGTGATTTACGTGTAAGGCCTTTATTAGGCCGCAAAAGGCCATATTACAGCCTTTAGAAGACTGTGCACGTAGTTGAACGGTGTTATAAGGCCATGGCACAAAGGCAAACGACTTGGGACGTTGTAGTCATTGAGACTGGAAGGACTAGACCAATGGCAACCTGCGCAAGGCACGTGGAACCACGTGATTTACGTGTAAGGCCTTTATTAGGCCGCAAAAGGCCATATTACAGCCTTTAGAAGGACTGTGGCACGTAGTTGACGGTGTTATAAGGCCATGGCACAAAGGCAAACGACTTGGGACGTTGTAGTCCATTGAGACTGGAAGGACTAGACCAATGGCAACCTGCGCAGGCACGTGGAACCACGTGATTTACGTGTAAGGCCTTTATTAGGCCGCAAAAGGCCATATTACAGCCTTTAGAAGACTGTGCACGTAGTTGACGGTGTTATAAGGCCATGGCACAAAGGCAAACGACTTAGGGACGTTGTAGTCCATTGAGACTGGTAGGACTAGACCGATGGCAACCTGCGCAGGCACGTGGAACCACGTGATTTAAGTGTAAGGCCTTTATTAGGCCGCAAAAGGCCATATTACAGCCTTTAGAGGCCTGTGCACGTAGTTGACGGTGTTATAAGGCCATGGCACAAAGGCAAACGACTTGGGACGTTGTAGTCCATTGAGAGCTGGAAGGACTAGACCAATGGCAACCTGCGCAGGCACGTGGAAACCACGTGATTTACGTGTAAGGCCTTTATTAGGCCGCAAAAGGCCATATTACAGCCTTTAGAAGACTGGCACGTAGTTGACGGTGTTATAAGGCCATGGCACAAAGGCAAACGACTTGGGACGTTGTAGTCCATTGAGAGTGGAAGGACCTAGACCGATGGTAACCTGCGCAGGCTCGTGGAATCACGTGATTTACGTGTAAGGCCTTTATAGGACCGCAAAAGGCCATATTACAGCCTTTAGAGGCCTGTGGCGGTAGTTTGACGGTGTTTTAAGCATGGCACCAAAGGCACAACGATTGTTTGGACGTTGTAGTCTTGAGAGTGGGAAGTGACTAGACCAATGGCACTGCGCAGGCACGTGAACACGTGATTTACGTGTAAGGCCTTTATTAGGGACCGCAAAGGCCATATTACAGCCATTAGAGGCCTGTGCAGCGGTAGGTTACGGTGTTTAGGGCCAATGGCACAATAGGCAAACGCTTGGCAGTTGTAGTCCATTGAGATGGAAGGACTAAGACATGGACAACTGGGCAGGCACGTGGACCGACGTATTTATTCAGCCTTAATTAGGCAAGGCTTAGCCTTTAGACTGATAGTTAGGTGTTCATAGCCATGGCCACATAGGCAAGCTAATAAGGACCGTTGTTAGTCTCATGAGGTGGTAGGACTAGACCGATGGTAACCTGCGCAGGCGCGTGGAATCACGTGATTTAGTTGTAAGCCTTTATAGACCGCAAAAAGGCCATATTACAGCCTATTTACGACGGCCTGTGCGCGTAGTTGACGGTTGTTTTATAAGGCCATGGCACAAAGGCTAAACGACTTGGTACGTTGTAGTTCCATTGAGTACTTGGAAGGATAGGACAATTGGCACCTGCGCGGCACGTGGAACCACTGTGATTTACGTGTTAAGCCTTTAATTAGGCCGCAAAAGGCCATATTACAGCCTTTAGTGGCCTGTGCGAACTGTTGGTTGACGGTGTTAGTAGGCCATGGCACAAAGGCAAACGACTTTGGGCGTTGTAGTCCATTGAGAATGGATAGGACTAGAGCGCATGGCAAACTTGAGCGCAGGCACGGTGGAACCACGCTGATTTACGTGGTAGGGCCATTTATTATGGCCGCAAAAGGCCATATTACAGGCCCTTTAGAAGACTGTGCACGACTGTTGACTGGGAAGTAGGGTCTAAGTGCACCAATAGCAAACGACTTGGACTTGTAGTTCATTGAGTGGTGAGTATAGTTGACTAGGACCGATGGTAGAACCTGCGCAGGCTCGTGAATCACGGTTAGTTTGTGAGTCTGGTGAAGATGAGGCGCCTTGTATGTATGATCGCGGCAAGGGCCAATGTACAGCCTTTTTAGTAGCCGTGGCGTAGTTGACGGTGTAATCTCTCTCTTCTAAAGGCTGTAATATGGCCTTTTGCGGCCTAATAAAGGCCTTACACGTAAATCACGTGGTTCCACGTGCCTGCGCAGGTTGCCATCGGTCTAGTCCTTCCACTCTCAATGGACTACAACGTCCCAAGTCGTTTGCCTTTGTGCCATGGCCTTATACACCGTCAACTACGTGCACAGGCCTCTAAAGGCTGTAATATGGCCTTTTGCGGCCTAATAAAGGCCTTACACGTAAATCACGTGGTTCCACGTGCCTGCGCAGGTTGCCATGGTCTAGTCCTTCCTCTCAATGGACTACAACGTCCCAAGTCGTTTGCCTTTGTGCCATGGCCTTATAACACCGTCAACTACGTGCACAGCCTCTAAAGGCTGTAATATGGCCTTTTGCGCACGTAATCGTGGTCTAGGTCCTTCCAGTCTCAATGGACTACAACGTCCCAAGTCGTTTGCCTTTGTGCCATGGCCTTATAACACCGTCAACTACGTGCACAGGCCTCTAAAGGCTGTAATATGGCCTTTTGCGGCCTAATAAAGGCCTTACACGTAAATCACGTGGTTCCACGTGCCTGCGCAGGTTGCCATGGTCTAGTCCTTCCACTCTCAATGGACTACAACGTCCCAAGTCGTTTGCCTTTGTGCCATGGCCTTATAACACCGTCAACTACGTGCACAGGCCTCTAAAGGCTGTAATATGGCCTTTTGCGGCCTAATAAAGGCCTTACACGTAAATCACGTGGTTCCACGTGCCTGCGCAGGTTGCCATCGGTCTAGTCCTTCCACTCTCAATGGACTACAACGTCCCAAGTCGTTTGCCTTTGTGCCATGGCCTTATAACACCGAACTACTGCACAGCCTCTAAAGGCTGTAATATGGCCTTTTGCGGCCTAATAAAGGCCTTACACGTAAATCACGTGGTTCCACGTGCCTGCGCAGGTTGCCATCTAGTCCTTCCACTCTCAATGGACTACAACGTCCCAAGTCGTTTGCCTTTGTGCCATGGCCTTATAACACCGTCAACTACGTGCACAGCCTCTAAAGGCTGTAATAATGGCCTTTTTGCGGGCCTAATAAAGGCCTTACACGTAAAGTCCACGTGGTTTCCACAGTGCCCTGCGCAGGGTTACCATCAGAGGTCTAGTCCTTCCACTCTCAATGGACTACAACGTCCCAAGTCGTTGCCTCTTGTGCCATGGCCTCTAAGAACACAGTCAACTACATGCAACAGGCCTCTTAAGGCTGTAATATGGCCTTTTTGCGGCCCTAATAAAGGCCATTAACACGTAAATCACGTGGTTCCACGTGCCTGCGCAGGTTATCATTGGTCTGTCCTTCCAGTCTCAATGGACTACAACGTCCAAGTCGTTTGCTTTTGTGCCATGCCTATAACACCGTCAACTACGTGCACAGTCTTCTAAAGGCTGTAATATGGCTTTTTGCGGCCTAATAAAGCCTTACACGTAAATCACGTGGTTCCACGTGCCTGCGCAGGTTGCCATTGGTCTAGTCCTTCCACTCTCAATGGACTTACAACGTCCCAAGTCGTTTGCCTTTGTGCCATGGCCTTATAACACCGTCAACTACCGCACAGGCCTCTAAAGGCTGTAATATGGCCTTTTGCGGCCTAATAAAGGCCTTACACGTAAATCACGTGGTTCCACGTGCCTGCGCAGGTTGCCATTGGTCTAGTCCTTCCAGTCTCAATGGACTACAACGTCCCAAGTCGTTTGCCTTTGTGCCATGGCCTTATAACACCGTCAACTACGCGCACAGGCCTCTAAAGGCTGTAATATGGCCTTTTGCGGCCTAATAAAGGCCTTACACGTAAATCACGTGGTTCCACGTGCCTGCGCAGGTTGCCATCGGTCTAGTCCTTCCACTCTCAATGGACTACAACGTCCCAAGTCGTTTGCCTTTGTGCCATGGCCTTATAACACCGTCAACTACGTGCACAGTCTTCTAAAGGCTGTAATATGGCCTTTTGCGGCCTAATAAAGGCCTTACACGGTAAATCACGTGGTTCCACGTGCCTGCGCAGGTTGCCATCGGTCTAGTCCTTCCACTCTCAATGGACTACAACGTCCCAAGTCGTTTGCCTTTGTGCCATGGCCTTATAACACCGTCAACTACGTGCACAGGCCTCTAAAGGCTGTAATATGGCCTTTTGCGGCCTAATAAAGGCCTTACACGTAAATCACGTGGTTCCACGTGCCTGCGCAGGTTGCCATTGGTCTAGTCCTTCCAGTCTCAATGGACTACAACGTCCCAAGTCGTTTGCCTTTGTGCCATGGCCTTATAACACCGTCAACTACGTGCACAGGCCTCTAAAGGCTGTAATATGGCCTTTTGCGGCCTAATAAAGGCCTTACACGTAAATCACGTGGTTCCACGTGCCTGCGCAGGTTGCCATTGGTCTAGTCCTTCCAGTCTCAATGGACTACAACGTCCCAAGTCGTTTGCCTTTGTGCCATGGCCTTATAACACCGTCAACTACGTGCACAGGCCTCTAAAGGCTGTAATATGGCCTTTTGCGGCCTAATAAAGGCCTTACACGTAAATCACGTGGTTCCACGTGCCTGCGCAGGTTACCATCGGTCTAGTCCTTCCACTCTCAATGGACTACAACGTCCCAAGTCGTTTGCCTTGTGCCATGGCCTTATAACACCGTCAACTACGCTGCACAGGCCTCTAAAGGCTGTAATATGGCCTTTTGCGGCCTAATAAAGGCCTTACACGTAAATCACGTGGTTCCACGTGCCTGCGCAGGTTGCCATTGGTCTAGTCCTTCCAGTCTCAATGGACTACAACGTCCCAAGTCGTTTGCCTTTGGTGCCATGGCCTTATAACACCGTCAACTACACGCACAGGCCTCTAAAGGCTGTAATATGGCCTTTTGCGGCCTAATAAAGGCCTTACACGTAAATCACGTGGTTCCACGTGCCTGCGCAGGTTGCCATTGGTCTAGTCCTTCCACTCTCAATGGACTACAAACGTCCCAAGTCGTTTGCCTTTGTGCCATGGCCTTATAACACCGTCAACTACTGCGCACAGGCCTCTAAAGGCTGTAATATGGCCTTTTGCGGCCTAATAAAGGCTTACACGTAAATCACGTGGTTCCACGTGCCTGCGCAGGTTGCCATCGGTCTAGTCCTTCCACTCTCAATGGACTACAACGTCCCAAGTCGTTTGCCTTTGTGCCCATGGCCTTATAACACCGTCAACTACGTGCACAGTCTCTAAAGGCTGTAATATGGCCTTTTGCGGCCTAATAAAGGCCTTACACGTAAATCACGTGTTCCACGTGCCTGCGCAGGTTGCCATCGGTCTAGTCCTTCCAGTCTCAATGGACTACAACGTCCCAAGTCGTTTGCCTTTGTGCCATGGCCTTATAACACCGTCAACTACGTGCACAGGCCTCTAAAGGCTGTAATATGGCCTTTTGCGGCCTAATAAAGGCCTTACACGTAAATCACGTGGTTCCACGTGCCTGCGCAGGTTGCCATTGGTCTAGTCCTTCCAGTCTCAATGGACTACAACGTCCCAAGTCGTTTGCCTTTGTGCCATGGCCTTATAACACGTCAACTACGTGCACAGTCCTTCTAAAGGCTGTAATATGGCCTTTTGCGGCCTAATAAAGGCCTTACACGTAAATCACGTGGTTCCACGTGCCTGCGCAAGGTTGCCATTGGTCTAGTCCTTCCAGTCTCAATGGACTACAACGTCCCAAGTCGTTTGCCTTTGTGCCCATGGCCTTATAACACCGTCAACTACGCGCACAGGCCTCTAAAGGCTGTAATATGGCCTTTTGCGGTCTAATAAAGGCCTTACAACGTAAATCACGTGGTTCCACGTGCCTGCGCAGGTTGCCATTGGTCTAGTCCTTCCAGTCTCAATGGACTACAACGTCCAAGTCGTTTGCCTTTGTGCCATGGCCTTATAACACCGTCAACTACGCGCACAAGGCCTCTAAAGGCTGTAATATGGCCTTTGCGGCCTAATAAAGGCCTTACACGTAAATCACGTGGTTCCACGTGCCTGCGCAGGTTGCCATTGGTCTAGTCCTTCCAGTCTCAATGGACTACAACGTCCCAAGTCGTTTGCCTTTGTGCCATGGCCTTATAACACCGTCAACTACGCGCGCACAGGCCTCTAAAGGCTGTAATATGGCCTTTTGCGGTCTAATAAAGGCCTTACACGTAATCACGTGGTTCCACGTGCCTGCGCAGGTTGCCATTGGTCTAGTCCTTCCACTCTCATGGACTACAACGTCCCAAGTCGTTTGCCTTGTCGCCATGGCCTTATAACACCGTCAACTACGCGCACAGGCCTCTAAAGGCTGTAATATGGCCTTTTGCGGCCTAATAAAGGCCTTACACGTAAATCACGTGGTTTCCACGTGCCTGCGCAGGTTGCCATCGGTCTAGTCCTTCCAGTCTCAATGGACTACAACGTCCCAAGTCGTTTGCCTTTGTGCCATGGCCTTATAACACCGTCAACTACGCGCACAGGCCTCTAAAGGCTGTAATATGGCCTTTTGCGGTCTAGTAAAGGCCTTACACGTAAATCACGTGGTTCCACGTGCCTGCGCAGGTTACCATCGGTCTAGTCCTACCACTCTCAATGGACTACAACGTCCCAAGTCGTTTGCCTTTGTGCCATGGCCTTATAACACCGTCAACTACGTGCACAGTCTTCTAAAGGCTGTAATATGGCCTTTTGCGGCCTAATAAAGGCCTTACACGTAAATCACGTGGTTCCACGTGCCTGCGCAGGTTACCATCGGTCTAGTCCTTCCACTCTCAATGGACTACAACGTCCCAAGTCGTTTGCCTTTGTGCCATGGCCTTATAACACCGTCAACTACGTGCACAGGCCTCTAAAGGCTGTAATATGGCCTTTTGCGGCCTAATAAAGGCCTTACACGTAAATCACGTGGTTCCACGTGCCTGCGCAGGTTGCCATTGGTCTAGTCCTTCCAGTCTCAATGGACTACAACGTCCCAAGTCGTTTGCCTTTGTGCCATGGCCTTATAACACCGTCAACTACGTGCACAGTCTTCTAAAGGCTGTAATATGGCCTTTTGCGGCCTAATAAAGGCCTTACACGTAAATCACGTGGTTCCACGTGCCTGCGCAGGTTGCCATTGGTCTAGTCCTTCCAGTCTCAATGGACTACAACGTCCCAAGTCGTTTGCCTTTGTGCCATGGCCTTATAACACCGTCAACTACGCGCACAGGCCTCTAAAGGCTGTAATATGGCCTTTTGCGGTCTAATAAAGGCCTTACACGTAAATCACGTGGTTCCACGTGCCTGCGCAGGTTGCCATTGGTCTAGTCCTTCCAGTCTCAATGGACTACAACGTCCCAAGTCGTTTGCCTTTGTGCCATGGCCTTATAACACCGTCAACTACGCGCACAGGCCTCTAAAGGCTGTAATATGGCCTTTTTGCGGCCTAATAAAGGCCTTACACGTAAATCACGTGGTTCCACGTGCCTGCGCAGGTTGCCATTGGTCTAGTCCTTCCACTCTCAATGGACTACAACGTCCCAAGTCGTTTGCCTTTGTGCCATGGCCTTATAACACCGTCAACTACGTGCACAGGCCTCTAAAGGCTGTAATATGGCCTTTTGCGGCCTAATAAAGGCCTTACACGTAAATCACGTGGTTCCACGTGCCTGCGCAGGTTACCATCGGTCTAGTCCTTCCACTCTCAATGGACTACAACGTCCCAAGTCGTTTGCCTCTGTGCCATGGCCTTATAACACCGTCAACTACGTGCACAGGCCTCTAAAGGCTGTAATATGGCCTTTTGCGGCCTAATAAAGGCCTTACACGTAAATCACGTGGTTCCACGTGCCTGCGCAGGTTACCATCGGTCTAGTCCTTCCACTCTCAATGGACTACAACGTCCCAAGTCGTTTGCCTTTGTGCCATGGCCTTATAACACCGTCAACTACGCGCACAGGCCTCTAAAGGCTGTAATATGGCCTTTTGCGGCCTAATAAAGGCCTTACACGTAAATCACGTGGTTCCACGTGCCTGCGCAGGTTGCCATTGGTCTAGTCCTTCCAGTCTCAATGGACTACAACGTCCCAAGTCGTTTGCCTTTGTGCCATGGCCTTATAACACCGTCAACTACGTGCACAGGCCTCTAAAGGCTGTAATATGGCCTTTTGCGGCCTAATAAAGGCCTTACACGTAAATCACGTGGTTCCACGTGCCTGCGCAGGTTACCATCGGTCTAGTCCTTCCACTCTCAATGGACTACAACGTCCCAAGTCGTTTGCCTTTGTGCCATGGCCTTATAACACCGTCAACTACGTGCACAGTCCTCTAAAGGCTGTAATATGGCCTTTTGCGGCCTAATAAAGGCCTTACACGTAAATCACGTGGTTCCACGTGCCTGCGCAGGTTGCCATTGGTCTAGTCCTTCCAGTCTCAATGGACTACAACGTCCCAAGTCGTTTGCCTTTGTGCCATGGCCTTATAACACCGTCAACTACGTGCACAGGCCTCTAAAGGCTGTAATATGGCCTTTTGCGGCCTAATAAAGGCCTTACACGTAAATCACGTGGTTCCACGTGCCTGCGCAGGTTGCCATTCGGTCTAGTCCTTCCAGTCTCAATGGACTACAACGTCCCAAGTCGTTTGCCTTTGTGCCATGGCCTTATAACACCGTCAACTACGCGCACAGGCCTCTAAAGGCTGTAATATGGCCTTTTGCGCCTAATAAAGGCCTTACACGTAAATCACGTGGTTCCACGTGCCTGCGCAGGTTGCCATTGGTCTAGTCCTTCCAGTCTCAATGGAACTACAACGTCCCAAGTCGTTTGCCTTTGTGCCATGGCCTTATAACACCGTCAACTACGTGCACAGGCCTCTAAAGGCTGTAATATGGCCTTTTGCGGCCTAATAAAGGCCTTACACGTAAATCACGTGGTTCCACGTGCCTGCGCAGGTTGCCATTGGTCTAGTCCTTCCAGTCTCAATGGACTACAACGTCCCAAGTCGTTTGCCTTTGTGCCATGGCCTTATAACACCGACAACTACGTGCACAGTCCTCTAAAGGCTGTAATATGGCCTTTTGCGGCCTAATAAAGGCCTTACACGTAAATCACGTGTTCCACGTGCCTGCGCAGGTTGCCATTGGTCTAGTCCTTCCACTCTCAATGGACTACAACGTCCCAAGTCGTTTGCCTTTGTGCCATGGCCTTATAACACCGTCAACTACGTGCACAGGCCTCTAAAGGCTGTAATATGGCCTTTTGCGGCCTAATAAAGGCCTTACACGTAAATCACGTGGTTCCACGTGCCTGCGCAGGTTGCCATTGGTCTAGTCCTTCCAGTCTCAATGGACTACAACGTCCCAAGTCGTTTGCCTTTGTGCCATGGCCTTATAACACCGTCAACTACGCGCACAGGCCTCTAAAGGCTGTAATATGGCCTTTTGCGGTCTAATAAAGGCCTTACACGTAAATCACGTGGTTCCACGTGCCTGCGCAGGTTGCCATTGGTCTAGTCCTTCCAGTCTCAATGGACTACAACGTCCCAAGTCGTTTGCCTTTGTGCCATGGCCTTATAACACCGTCAACTACGTGCACAGGCCTCTAAAGGCTGTAATATGGCCTTTTGCGGCCTAATAAAGGCCTTACACGTAAATCACGTGGTTCCACGTGCCTGCGCAGGTTGCCATCGGTCTAGTCCTTCCAGTCTCAATGGACTACAACGTCCCAAGTCGTTTGCCTTTGTGCCATGGCCTTATAACACCGTCAACTACGCGCACAGGCCTCTAAAGGCTGTAATATGGCCTTTTGCGGCCTAATAAAGGCCTTACACGTAAATCACGTGGTTCCACGTGCCTGCGCAGGTTGCCATCGGTCTAGTCCTTCCACTCTCAATGGACTACAACGTCCCAAGTCGTTTGCCTTTGTGCCATGGCCTTATAACACCGTCAACTACGTGCACAGGCCTCTAAAGGCTGTAATATGGCCTTTTGCGGCCTAATAAAGGCCTTACACGTAAATCACGTGGTTCCACGTGCCTGCGCAGGTTGCCATTGGTCTAGTCCTTCCAGTCTCAATGGACTACAACGTCCCAAGTCGTTTGCCTTTGTGCCATGGCCTTATAACACCGTCAACTACGCGCACAGGCCTCTAAAGGCTGTAATATGGCCTTTTGCGGCCTAATAAAGGCCTTACACGTAAATCACGTGGTTCCACGTGCCTGCGCAGGTTGCCATTGGTCTAGTCCTTCCAGTCTCAATGGACTACAACGTCCCAAGTCGTTTGCCTTTGTGCCATGGCCTTATAACACCGTCAACTACGCGCACAGGCCTCTAAAGGCTGTAATATGGCCTTTTGCGGCCTAATAAAGGCCTTACACGTAAATCACGTGGTTCCACGTGCCTGCGCAGGTTGCCATCGGTCTAGTCCTTCCACTCTCAATGGACTACAACGTCCCAAGTCGTTTGCCTTTGTGCCATGGCCTTATAACACCGTCAACTACGTGCACAGGCCTCTAAAGGCTGTAATATGGCCTTTTGCGGCCTAATAAAGGCCTTACACGTAAATCACGTGGTTCCACGTGCCTGCGCAGGTTGCCATTGGTCTAGTCCTTCCACTCTCAATGGACTACAACGTCCCAAGTCGTTTGCCTTTGTGCCATGGCCTTATAACACCGTCAACTACGCGCACAGGCCTCTAAAGGCTGTAATATGGCCTTTTGCGGCCTAATAAAGGCCTTACACGTAAATCACGTGGTTCCACGTGCCTGCGCAGGTTGCCATCGGTCTAGTCCTTCCAGTCTCAATGGACTACAACGTCCCAAGTCGTTTGCCTTTGTGCCATGGCCTTATAACACCGTCAACTACGCGCACAGGCCTCTAAAGGCTGTAATATGGCCTTTTGCGGCCTAATAAAGGCCTTACACGTAAATCACGTGGTTCCACGTGCCTGCGCAGGTTGCCATTGGTCTAGTCCTTCCAGTCTCAATGGACTACAACGTCCCAAGTCGTTTGCCTTTGTGCCATGGCCTTATAACACCGTCAACTACGCGCACAGGCCTCTAAAGGCTGTAATATGGCCTTTTGCGGCCTAATAAAGGCCTTACACGTAAATCACGTGGTTCCACGTGCCTGCGCAGGTTGCCATCGGTCTAGTCCTTCCACTCTCAATGGACTACAACGTCCCAAGTCGTTTGCCTTTGTGCCATGGCCTTATAACACCGTCAACTACGTGCACAGGCCTCTAAAGGCTGTAATATGGCCTTTTGCGGCCTAATAAAGGCCTTACACGTAAATCACGTGGTTCCACGTGCCTGCGCAGGTTGCCATCGGTCTAGTCCTTCCACTCTCAATGGACTACAACGTCCCAAGTCGTTTGCCTTTGTGCCATGGCCTTATAACACCGTCAACTACGTGCACAGGCCTCTAAAGGCTGTAATATGGCCTTTTGCGGCCTAATAAAGGCCTTACACGTAAATCACGTGGTTCCACGTGCCTGCGCAGGTTGCCATCGGTCTAGTCCTTCCAGTCTCAATGGACTACAACGTCCCAAGTCGTTTGCCTTTGTGCCATGGCCTTATAACACCGTCAACTACGTGCACAGGCCTCTAAAGGCTGTAATATGGCCTTTTGCGGCCTAATAAAGGCCTTACACGTAAATCACGTGGTTCCACGTGCCTGCGCAGGTTGCCATCGGTCTAGTCCTTCCACTCTCAATGGACTACAACGTCCCAAGTCGTTTGCCTTTGTGCCATGGCCTTATAACACCGTCAACTACGCGCACAGGCCTCTAAAGGCTGTAATATGGCCTTTTGCGGCCTAATAAAGGCCTTACACGTAAATCACGTGGTTCCACGTGCCTGCGCAGGTTGCCATTGGTCTAGTCCTTCCAGTCTCAATGGACTACAACGTCCCAAGTCGTTTGCCTTTGTGCCATGGCCTTATAACACCGTCAACTACGTGCACAGGCCTCTAAAGGCTGTAATATGGCCTTTTGCGGCCTAATAAAGGCCTTACACGTAAATCACGTGGTTCCACGTGCCTGCGCAGGTTGCCATCGGTCTAGTCCTTCCACTCTCAATGGACTACAACGTCCCAAGTCGTTTGCCTTTGTGCCATGGCCTTATAACACCGTCAACTACGTGCACAGGCCTCTAAAGGCTGTAATATGGCCTTTTGCGGCCTAATAAAGGCCTTACACGTAAATCACGTGGTTCCACGTGCCTGCGCAGGTTGCCATCGGTCTAGTCCTTCCACTCTCAATGGACTACAACGTCCCAAGTCGTTTGCCTTTGTGCCATGGCCTTATAACACCGTCAACTACGTGCACAGGCCTCTAAAGGCTGTAATATGGCCTTTTGCGGCCTAATAAAGGCCTTACACGTAAATCACGTGGTTCCACGTGCCTGCGCAGGTTGCCATCGGTCTAGTCCTTCCACTCTCAATGGACTACAACGTCCCAAGTCGTTTGCCTTTGTGCCATGGCCTTATAACACCGTCAACTACGTGCACAGGCCTCTAAAGGCTGTAATATGGCCTTTTGCGGCCTAATAAAGGCCTTACACGTAAATCACGTGGTTCCACGTGCCTGCGCAGGTTGCCATTGGTCTAGTCCTTCCAGTCTCAATGGACTACAACGTCCCAAGTCGTTTGCCTTTGTGCCATGGCCTTATAACACCGTCAACTACGCGCACAGGCCTCTAAAGGCTGTAATATGGCCTTTTGCGGTCTAATAAAGGCCTTACACGTAAATCACGTGGTTCCACGTGCCTGCGCAGGTTGCCATTGGTCTAGTCCTTCCAGTCTCAATGGACTACAACGTCCCAAGTCGTTTGCCTTTGTGCCATGGCCTTATAACACCGTCAACTACGCGCACAGGCCTCTAAAGGCTGTAATATGGCCTTTTGCGGCCTAATAAAGGCCTTACACGTAAATCACGTGGTTCCACGTGCCTGCGCAGGTTGCCATTGGTCTAGTCCTTCCAGTCTCAATGGACTACAACGTCCCAAGTCGTTTGCCTTTGTGCCATGGCCTTATAACACCGTCAACTACGCGCACAGGCCTCTAAAGGCTGTAATATGGCCTTTTGCGGCCTAATAAAGGCCTTACACGTAAATCACGTGGTTCCACGTGCCTGCGCAGGTTGCCATTGGTCTAGTCCTTCCAGTCTCAATGGACTACAACGTCCCAAGTCGTTTGCCTTTGTGCCATGGCCTTATAACACCGTCAACTACGTGCACAGGCCTCTAAAGGCTGTAATATGGCCTTTTGCGGCCTAATAAAGGCCTTACACGTAAATCACGTGGTTCCACGTGCCTGCGCAGGTTGCCATTGGTCTAGTCCTTCCACTCTCAATGGACTACAACGTCCCAAGTCGTTTGCCTTTGTGCCATGGCCTTATAACACCGTCAACTACGTGCACAGGCCTCTAAAGGCTGTAATATGGCCTTTTGCGGCCTAATAAAGGCCTTACACGTAAATCACGTGGTTCCACGTGCCTGCGCAGGTTGCCATTGGTCTAGTCCTTCCAGTCTCAATGGACTACAACGTCCCAAGTCGTTTGCCTTTGTGCCATGGCCTTATAACACCGTCAACTACGCGCACAGGCCTCTAAAGGCTGTAATATGGCCTTTTGCGGCCTAATAAAGGCCTTACACGTAAATCACGTGGTTCCACGTGCCTGCGCAGGTTGCCATTGGTCTAGTCCTTCCACTCTCAATGGACTACAACGTCCCAAGTCGTTTGCCTTTGTGCCATGGCCTTATAACACCGTCAACTACGTGCACAGGCCTCTAAAGGCTGTAATATGGCCTTTTGCGGCCTAATAAAGGCCTTACACGTAAATCACGTGGTTCCACGTGCCTGCGCAGGTTGCCATCGGTCTAGTCCTTCCAGTCTCAATGGACTACAACGTCCCAAGTCGTTTGCCTTTGTGCCATGGCCTTATAACACCGTCAACTACGCGCACAGGCCTCTAAAGGCTGTAATATGGCCTTTTGCGGCCTAATAAAGGCCTTACACGTAAATCACGTGGTTCCACGTGCCTGCGCAGGTTGCCATTGGTCTAGTCCTTCCAGTCTCAATGGACTACAACGTCCCAAGTCGTTTGCCTTTGTGCCATGGCCTTATAACACCGTCAACTACGCGCACAGGCCTCTAAAGGCTGTAATATGGCCTTTTGCGGCCTAATAAAGGCCTTACACGTAAATCACGTGGTTCCACGTGCCTGCGCAGGTTGCCATTGGTCTAGTCCTTCCAGTCTCAATGGACTACAACGTCCCAAGTCGTTTGCCTTTGTGCCATGGCCTTATAACACCGTCAACTACGCGCACAGGCCTCTAAAGGCTGTAATATGGCCTTTTGCGGCCTAATAAAGGCCTTACACGTAAATCACGTGGTTCCACGTGCCTGCGCAGGTTGCCATTGGTCTAGTCCTTCCAGTCTCAATGGACTACAACGTCCCAAGTCGTTTGCCTTTGTGCCATGGCCTTATAACACCGTCAACTACGCGCACAGGCCTCTAAAGGCTGTAATATGGCCTTTTGCGGCCTAATAAAGGCCTTACACGTAAATCACGTGGTTCCACGTGCCTGCGCAGGTTGCCATCGGTCTAGTCCTTCCACTCTCAATGGACTACAACGTCCCAAGTCGTTTGCCTTGGTGCCATGGCCTTATAACACCGTCAACTACGTGCACAGTCTTCTAAAGGCTGTAATATGGCCTTTTGCGGCCTAATAAAGGCCTTACACGTAAATCACGTGGTTCCACGTGCCTGCGCAGGTTGCCATCGGTCTAGTCCTTCCACTCTCAATGGACTACAACGTCCCAAGTCGTTTGCCTTTGTGCCATGGCCTTATAACACCGTCAACTACGCGCACAGGCCTCTAAAGGCTGTAATATGGCCTTTTGCGGCCTAATAAAGGCCTTACACGTAAATCACGTGGTTCCACGTGCCTGCGCAGGTTGCCATTGGTCTAGTCCTTCCAGTCTCAATGGACTACAACGTCCCAAGTCGTTTGCCTTTGTGCCATGGCCTTATAACACCGTCAACTACGCGCACAGGCCTCTAAAGGCTGTAATATGGCCTTTTGCGGCCTAATAAAGGCCTTACACGTAAATCACGTGGTTCCACGTGCCTGCGCAGGTTGCCATCGGTCTAGTCCTTCCACTCTCAATGGACTACAACGTCCCAAGTCGTTTGCCTTTGTGCCATGGCCTTATAACACCGTCAACTACGTGCACAGGCCTCTAAAGGCTGTAATATGGCCTTTTGCGGCCTAATAAAGGCCTTACACGTAAATCACGTGGTTCCACGTGCCTGCGCAGGTTGCCATCGGTCTAGTCCTTCCACTCTCAATGGACTACAACGTCCCAAGTCGTTTGCCTTTGTGCCATGGCCTTATAACACCGTCAACTACGTGCACAGGCCTCTAAAGGCTGTAATATGGCCTTTTGCGGCCTAATAAAGGCCTTACACGTAAATCACGTGGTTCCACGTGCCTGCGCAGGTTGCCATTGGTCTAGTCCTTCCAGTCTCAATGGACTACAACGTCCCAAGTCGTTTGCCTTTGTGCCATGGCCTTATAACACCGTCAACTACGCGCACAGGCCTCTAAAGGCTGTAATATGGCCTTTTGCGGCCTAATAAAGGCCTTACACGTAAATCACGTGGTTCCACGTGCCTGCGCAGGTTGCCATCGGTCTAGTCCTTCCACTCTCAATGGACTACAACGTCCCAAGTCGTTTGCCTTTGTGCCATGGCCTTATAACACCGTCAACTACGCGCACAGGCCTCTAAAGGCTGTAATATGGCCTTTTGCGGCCTAATAAAGGCCTTACACGTAAATCACGTGGTTCCACGTGCCTGCGCAGGTTGCCATCGGTCTAGTCCTTCCACTCTCAATGGACTACAACGTCCCAAGTCGTTTGCCTTTGTGCCATGGCCTTATAACACCGTCAACTACGTGCACAGGCCTCTAAAGGCTGTAATATGGCCTTTTGCGGCCTAATAAAGGCCTTACACGTAAATCACGTGGTTCCACGTGCCTGCGCAGGTTGCCATCGGTCTAGTCCTTCCAGTCTCAATGGACTACAACGTCCCAAGTCGTTTGCCTTTGTGCCATGGCCTTATAACACCGTCAACTACGCGCACAGGCCTCTAAAGGCTGTAATATGGCCTTTTGCGGCCTAATAAAGGCCTTACACGTAAATCACGTGGTTCCACGTGCCTGCGCAGGTTGCCATCGGTCTAGTCCTTCCACTCTCAATGGACTACAACGTCCCAAGTCGTTTGCCTTTGTGCCATGGCCTTATAACACCGTCAACTACGTGCACAGGCCTCTAAAGGCTGTAATATGGCCTTTTGCGGCCTAATAAAGGCCTTACACGTAAATCACGTGGTTCCACGTGCCTGCGCAGGTTGCCATCGGTCTAGTCCTTCCACTCTCAATGGACTACAACGTCCCAAGTCGTTTGCCTTTGTGCCATGGCCTTATAACACCGTCAACTACGCGCACAGGCCTCTAAAGGCTGTAATATGGCCTTTTGCGGCCTAATAAAGGCCTTACACGTAAATCACGTGGTTCCACGTGCCTGCGCAGGTTGCCATTGGTCTAGTCCTTCCAGTCTCAATGGACTACAACGTCCCAAGTCGTTTGCCTTTGTGCCATGGCCTTATAACACCGTCAACTACGCGCACAGGCCTCTAAAGGCTGTAATATGGCCTTTTGCGGCCTAATAAAGGCCTTACACGTAAATCACGTGGTTCCACGTGCCTGCGCAGGTTGCCATCGGTCTAGTCCTTCCACTCTCAATGGACTACAACGTCCCAAGTCGTTTGCCTTTGTGCCATGGCCTTATAACACCGTCAACTACGTGCACAGGCCTCTAAAGGCTGTAATATGGCCTTTTGCGGCCTAATAAAGGCCTTACACGTAAATCACGTGGTTCCACGTGCCTGCGCAGGTTGCCATTGGTCTAGTCCTTCCAGTCTCAATGGACTACAACGTCCCAAGTCGTTTGCCTTTGTGCCATGGCCTTATAACACCGTCAACTACGCGCACAGGCCTCTAAAGGCTGTAATATGGCCTTTTGCGGTCTAATAAAGGCCTTACACGTAAATCACGTGGTTCCACGTGCCTGCGCAGGTTGCCATTGGTCTAGTCCTTCCAGTCTCAATGGACTACAACGTCCCAAGTCGTTTGCCTTTGTGCCATGGCCTTATAACACCGTCAACTACGCGCACAGGCCTCTAAAGGCTGTAATATGGCCTTTTGCGGCCTAATAAAGGCCTTACACGTAAATCACGTGGTTCCACGTGCCTGCGCAGGTTGCCATCGGTCTAGTCCTTCCACTCTCAATGGACTACAACGTCCCAAGTCGTTTGCCTTTGTGCCATGGCCTTATAACACCGTCAACTACGCGCACAGGCCTCTAAAGGCTGTAATATGGCCTTTTGCGGCCTAATAAAGGCCTTACACGTAAATCACGTGGTTCCACGTGCCTGCGCAGGTTGCCATCGGTCTAGTCCTTCCAGTCTCAATGGACTACAACGTCCCAAGTCGTTTGCCTTTGTGCCATGGCCTTATAACACCGTCAACTACGCGCACAGGCCTCTAAAGGCTGTAATATGGCCTTTTGCGGCCTAATAAAGGCCTTACACGTAAATCACGTGGTTCCACGTGCCTGCGCAGGTTACCATCGGTCTAGTCCTTCCACTCTCAATGGACTACAACGTCCCAAGTCGTTTGCCTTTGTGCCATGGCCTTATAACACCGTCAACTACGCGCACAGGCCTCTAAAGGCTGTAATATGGCCTTTTGCGGCCTAATAAAGGCCTTACACGTAAATCACGTGGTTCCACGTGCCTGCGCAGGTTGCCATCGGTCTAGTCCTTCCAGTCTCAATGGACTACAACGTCCCAAGTCGTTTGCCTTTGTGCCATGGCCTTATAACACCGTCAACTACGCGCACAGGCCTCTAAAGGCTGTAATATGGCCTTTTGCGGTCTAATAAAGGCCTTACACGTAAATCACGTGGTTCCACGTGCCTGCGCAGGTTGCCATTGGTCTAGTCCTTCCAGTCTCAATGGACTACAACGTCCCAAGTCGTTTGCCTTTGTGCCATGGCCTTATAACACCGTCAACTACGCGCACAGGCCTCTAAAGGCTGTAATATGGCCTTTTGCGGCCTAATAAAGGCCTTACACGTAAATCACGTGGTTCCACGTGCCTGCGCAGGTTGCCATTGGTCTAGTCCTTCCACTCTCAATGGACTACAACGTCCCAAGTCGTTTGCCTTTGTGCCATGGCCTTATAACACCGTCAACTACGCGCACAGGCCTCTAAAGGCTGTAATATGGCCTTTTGCGGCCTAATAAAGGCCTTACACGTAAATCACGTGGTTCCACGTGCCTGCGCAGGTTGCCATCGGTCTAGTCCTTCCAGTCTCAATGGACTACAACGTCCCAAGTCGTTTGCCTTTGTGCCATGGCCTTATAACACCGTCAACTACGCGCACAGGCCTCTAAAGGCTGTAATATGGCCTTTTGCGGCCTAATAAAGGCCTTACACGTAAATCACGTGGTTCCACGTGCCTGCGCAGGTTGCCATTGGTCTAGTCCTTCCAGTCTCAATGGACTACAACGTCCCAAGTCGTTTGCCTTTGTGCCATGGCCTTATAACACCGTCAACTACGTGCACAGGCCTCTAAAGGCTGTAATATGGCCTTTTGCGGCCTAATAAAGGCCTTACACGTAAATCACGTGGTTCCACGTGCCTGCGCAGGTTGCCATTGGTCTAGTCCTTCCAGTCTCAATGGACTACAACGTCCCAAGTCGTTTGCCTTTGTGCCATGGCCTTATAACACCGTCAACTACGCGCACAGGCCTCTAAAGGCTGTAATATGGCCTTTTGCGGCCTAATAAAGGCCTTACACGTAAATCACGTGGTTCCACGTGCCTGCGCAGGTTGCCATTGGTCTAGTCCTTCCAGTCTCAATGGACTACAACGTCCCAAGTCGTTTGCCTTTGTGCCATGGCCTTATAACACCGTCAACTACGTGCACAGGCCTCTAAAGGCTGTAATATGGCCTTTTGCGGCCTAATAAAGGCCTTACACGTAAATCACGTGGTTCCACGTGCCTGCGCAGGTTGCCATCGGTCTAGTCCTTCCACTCTCAATGGACTACAACGTCCCAAGTCGTTTGCCTTTGTGCCATGGCCTTATAACACCGTCAACTACGTGCACAGGCCTCTAAAGGCTGTAATATGGCCTTTTGCGGCCTAATAAAGGCCTTACACGTAAATCACGTGGTTCCACGTGCCTGCGCAGGTTACCATCGGTCTAGTCCTTCCACTCTCAATGGACTACAACGTCCCAAGTCGTTTGCCTTTGTGCCATGGCCTTATAACACCGTCAACTACGCGCACAGGCCTCTAAAGGCTGTAATATGGCCTTTTGCGGCCTAATAAAGGCCTTACACGTAAATCACGTGGTTCCACGTGCCTGCGCAGGTTGCCATTGGTCTAGTCCTTCCAGTCTCAATGGACTACAACGTCCCAAGTCGTTTGCCTTTGTGCCATGGCCTTATAACACCGTCAACTACGCGCACAGGCCTCTAAAGGCTGTAATATGGCCTTTTGCGGCCTAATAAAGGCCTTACACGTAAATCACGTGGTTCCACGTGCCTGCGCAGGTTGCCATCGGTCTAGTCCTTCCAGTCTCAATGGACTACAACGTCCCAAGTCGTTTGCCTTTGTGCCATGGCCTTATAACACCGTCAACTACGTGCACAGGCCTCTAAAGGCTGTAATATGGCCTTTTGCGGCCTAATAAAGGCCTTACACGTAAATCACGTGGTTCCACGTGCCTGCGCAGGTTGCCATCGGTCTAGTCCTTCCAGTCTCAATGGACTACAACGTCCCAAGTCGTTTGCCTTTGTGCCATGGCCTTATAACACCGTCAACTACGCGCACAGGCCTCTAAAGGCTGTAATATGGCCTTTTGCGGCCTAATAAAGGCCTTACACGTAAATCACGTGGTTCCACGTGCCTGCGCAGGTTACCATCGGTCTAGTCCTTCCACTCTCAATGGACTACAACGTCCCAAGTCGTTTGCCTTTGTGCCATGGCCTTATAACACCGTCAACTACGTGCACAGGCCTCTAAAGGCTGTAATATGGCCTTTTGCGGCCTAATAAAGGCCTTACACGTAAATCACGTGGTTCCACGTGCCTGCGCAGGTTGCCATCGGTCTAGTCCTTCCACTCTCAATGGACTACAACGTCCCAAGTCGTTTGCCTTTGTGCCATGGCCTTATAACACCGTCAACTACGTGCACAGGCCTCTAAAGGCTGTAATATGGCCTTTTGCGGCCTAATAAAGGCCTTACACGTAAATCACGTGGTTCCACGTGCCTGCGCAGGTTGCCATTGGTCTAGTCCTTCCAGTCTCAATGGACTACAACGTCCCAAGTCGTTTGCCTTTGTGCCATGGCCTTATAACACCGTCAACTACGCGCACAGGCCTCTAAAGGCTGTAATATGGCCTTTTGCGGCCTAATAAAGGCCTTACACGTAAATCACGTGGTTCCACGTGCCTGCGCAGGTTGCCATCGGTCTAGTCCTTCCAGTCTCAATGGACTACAACGTCCCAAGTCGTTTGCCTTTGTGCCATGGCCTTATAACACCGTCAACTACGTGCACAGGCCTCTAAAGGCTGTAATATGGCCTTTTGCGGCCTAATAAAGGCCTTACACGTAAATCACGTGGTTCCACGTGCCTGCGCAGGTTGCCATTGGTCTAGTCCTTCCAGTCTCAATGGACTACAACGTCCCAAGTCGTTTGCCTTTGTGCCATGGCCTTATAACACCGTCAACTACGTGCACAGGCCTCTAAAGGCTGTAATATGGCCTTTTGCGGCCTAATAAAGGCCTTACACGTAAATCACGTGGTTCCACGTGCCTGCGCAGGTTGCCATCGGTCTAGTCCTTCCACTCTCAATGGACTACAACGTCCCAAGTCGTTTGCCTTTGTGCCATGGCCTTATAACACCGTCAACTACGCGCACAGGCCTCTAAAGGCTGTAATATGGCCTTTTGCGGCCTAATAAAGGCCTTACACGTAAATCACGTGGTTCCACGTGCCTGCGCAGGTTGCCATTGGTCTAGTCCTTCCAGTCTCAATGGACTACAACGTCCCAAGTCGTTTGCCTTTGTGCCATGGCCTTATAACACCGTCAACTACGCGCACAGGCCTCTAAAGGCTGTAATATGGCCTTTTGCGGCCTAATAAAGGCCTTACACGTAAATCACGTGGTTCCACGTGCCTGCGCAGGTTGCCATTGGTCTAGTCCTTCCAGTCTCAATGGACTACAACGTCCCAAGTCGTTTGCCTTTGTGCCATGGCCTTATAACACCGTCAACTACGCGCACAGGCCTCTAAAGGCTGTAATATGGCCTTTTGCGGCCTAATAAAGGCCTTACACGTAAATCACGTGGTTCCACGTGCCTGCGCAGGTTGCCATCGGTCTAGTCCTTCCACTCTCAATGGACTACAACGTCCCAAGTCGTTTGCCTTTGTGCCATGGCCTTATAACACCGTCAACTACGTGCACAGGCCTCTAAAGGCTGTAATATGGCCTTTTGCGGCCTAATAAAGGCCTTACACGTAAATCACGTGGTTCCACGTGCCTGCGCAGGTTGCCATCGGTCTAGTCCTTCCACTCTCAATGGACTACAACGTCCCAAGTCGTTTGCCTTTGTGCCATGGCCTTATAACACCGTCAACTACGTGCACAGGCCTCTAAAGGCTGTAATATGGCCTTTTGCGGCCTAATAAAGGCCTTACACGTAAATCACGTGGTTCCACGTGCCTGCGCAGGTTGCCATCGGTCTAGTCCTTCCAGTCTCAATGGACTACAACGTCCCAAGTCGTTTGCCTTTGTGCCATGGCCTTATAACACCGTCAACTACGCGCACAGGCCTCTAAAGGCTGTAATATGGCCTTTTGCGGCCTAATAAAGGCCTTACACGTAAATCACGTGGTTCCACGTGCCTGCGCAGGTTGCCATCGGTCTAGTCCTTCCAGTCTCAATGGACTACAACGTCCCAAGTCGTTTGCCTTTGTGCCATGGCCTTATAACACCGTCAACTACGCGCACAGGCCTCTAAAGGCTGTAATATGGCCTTTTGCGGCCTAATAAAGGCCTTACACGTAAATCACGTGGTTCCACGTGCCTGCGCAGGTTGCCATCGGTCTAGTCCTTCCACTCTCAATGGACTACAACGTCCCAAGTCGTTTGCCTTTGTGCCATGGCCTTATAACACCGTCAACTACGTGCACAGGCCTCTAAAGGCTGTAATATGGCCTTTTGCGGCCTAATAAAGGCCTTACACGTAAATCACGTGGTTCCACGTGCCTGCGCAGGTTGCCATCGGTCTAGTCCTTCCAGTCTCAATGGACTACAACGTCCCAAGTCGTTTGCCTTTGTGCCATGGCCTTATAACACCGTCAACTACGCGCACAGGCCTCTAAAGGCTGTAATATGGCCTTTTGCGGCCTAATAAAGGCCTTACACGTAAATCACGTGGTTCCACGTGCCTGCGCAGGTTGCCATTGGTCTAGTCCTTCCAGTCTCAATGGACTACAACGTCCCAAGTCGTTTGCCTTTGTGCCATGGCCTTATAACACCGTCAACTACGCGCACAGGCCTCTAAAGGCTGTAATATGGCCTTTTGCGGCCTAATAAAGGCCTTACACGTAAATCACGTGGTTCCACGTGCCTGCGCAGGTTGCCATCGGTCTAGTCCTTCCAGTCTCAATGGACTACAACGTCCCAAGTCGTTTGCCTTTGTGCCATGGCCTTATAACACCGTCAACTACGTGCACAGGCCTCTAAAGGCTGTAATATGGCCTTTTGCGGCCTAATAAAGGCCTTACACGTAAATCACGTGGTTCCACGTGCCTGCGCAGGTTGCCATCGGTCTAGTCCTTCCAGTCTCAATGGACTACAACGTCCCAAGTCGTTTGCCTTTGTGCCATGGCCTTATAACACCGTCAACTACGTGCACAGGCCTCTAAAGGCTGTAATATGGCCTTTTGCGGCCTAATAAAGGCCTTACACGTAAATCACGTGGTTCCACGTGCCTGCGCAGGTTGCCATTGGTCTAGTCCTTCCAGTCTCAATGGACTACAACGTCCCAAGTCGTTTGCCTTTGTGCCATGGCCTTATAACACCGTCAACTACGCGCACAGGCCTCTAAAGGCTGTAATATGGCCTTTTGCGGCCTAATAAAGGCCTTACACGTAAATCACGTGGTTCCACGTGCCTGCGCAGGTTGCCATTGGTCTAGTCCTTCCAGTCTCAATGGACTACAACGTCCCAAGTCGTTTGCCTTTGTGCCATGGCCTTATAACACCGTCAACTACGCGCACAGGCCTCTAAAGGCTGTAATATGGCCTTTTGCGGCCTAATAAAGGCCTTACACGTAAATCACGTGGTTCCACGTGCCTGCGCAGGTTGCCATCGGTCTAGTCCTTCCACTCTCAATGGACTACAACGTCCCAAGTCGTTTGCCTTTGTGCCATGGCCTTATAACACCGTCAACTACGCGCACAGGCCTCTAAAGGCTGTAATATGGCCTTTTGCGGCCTAATAAAGGCCTTACACGTAAATCACGTGGTTCCACGTGCCTGCGCAGGTTGCCATCGGTCTAGTCCTTCCAGTCTCAATGGACTACAACGTCCCAAGTCGTTTGCCTTTGTGCCATGGCCTTATAACACCGTCAACTACGTGCACAGGCCTCTAAAGGCTGTAATATGGCCTTTTGCGGCCTAATAAAGGCCTTACACGTAAATCACGTGGTTCCACGTGCCTGCGCAGGTTGCCATCGGTCTAGTCCTTCCACTCTCAATGGACTACAACGTCCCAAGTCGTTTGCCTTGGTGCCATGGCCTTATAACACCGTCAACTACGTGCACAGGCCTCTAAAGGCTGTAATATGGCCTTTTGCGGCCTAATAAAGGCCTTACACGTAAATCACGTGGTTCCACGTGCCTGCGCAGGTTGCCATTGGTCTAGTCCTTCCAGTCTCAATGGACTACAACGTCCCAAGTCGTTTGCCTTTGTGCCATGGCCTTATAACACCGTCAACTACGCGCACAGGCCTCTAAAGGCTGTAATATGGCCTTTTGCGGCCTAATAAAGGCCTTACACGTAAATCACGTGGTTCCACGTGCCTGCGCAGGTTGCCATCGGTCTAGTCCTTCCAGTCTCAATGGACTACAACGTCCCAAGTCGTTTGCCTTTGTGCCATGGCCTTATAACACCGTCAACTACGTGCACAGGCCTCTAAAGGCTGTAATATGGCCTTTTGCGGCCTAATAAAGGCCTTACACGTAAATCACGTGGTTCCACGTGCCTGCGCAGGTTGCCATCGGTCTAGTCCTTCCACTCTCAATGGACTACAACGTCCCAAGTCGTTTGCCTTTGTGCCATGGCCTTATAACACCGTCAACTACGTGCACAGGCCTCTAAAGGCTGTAATATGGCCTTTTGCGGCCTAATAAAGGCCTTACACGTAAATCACGTGGTTCCACGTGCCTGCGCAGGTTGCCATTGGTCTAGTCCTTCCAGTCTCAATGGACTACAACGTCCCAAGTCGTTTGCCTTTGTGCCATGGCCTTATAACACCGTCAACTACGCGCACAGGCCTCTAAAGGCTGTAATATGGCCTTTTGCGGCCTAATAAAGGCCTTACACGTAAATCACGTGGTTCCACGTGCCTGCGCAGGTTGCCATCGGTCTAGTCCTTCCACTCTCAATGGACTACAACGTCCCAAGTCGTTTGCCTTTGTGCCATGGCCTTATAACACCGTCAACTACGCGCACAGGCCTCTAAAGGCTGTAATATGGCCTTTTGCGGCCTAATAAAGGCCTTACACGTAAATCACGTGGTTCCACGTGCCTGCGCAGGTTGCCATCGGTCTAGTCCTTCCACTCTCAATGGACTACAACGTCCCAAGTCGTTTGCCTTTGTGCCATGGCCTTATAACACCGTCAACTACGCGCACAGGCCTCTAAAGGCTGTAATATGGCCTTTTGCGGCCTAATAAAGGCCTTACACGTAAATCACGTGGTTCCACGTGCCTGCGCAGGTTGCCATTGGTCTAGTCCTTCCAGTCTCAATGGACTACAACGTCCCAAGTCGTTTGCCTTTGTGCCATGGCCTTATAACACCGTCAACTACGCGCACAGGCCTCTAAAGGCTGTAATATGGCCTTTTGCGGCCTAATAAAGGCCTTACACGTAAATCACGTGGTTCCACGTGCCTGCGCAGGTTGCCATCGGTCTAGTCCTTCCACTCTCAATGGACTACAACGTCCCAAGTCGTTTGCCTTTGTGCCATGGCCTTATAACACCGTCAACTACGTGCACAGGCCTCTAAAGGCTGTAATATGGCCTTTTGCGGCCTAATAAAGGCCTTACACGTAAATCACGTGGTTCCACGTGCCTGCGCAGGTTGCCATTGGTCTAGTCCTTCCAGTCTCAATGGACTACAACGTCCCAAGTCGTTTGCCTTTGTGCCATGGCCTTATAACACCGTCAACTACGTGCACAGGCCTCTAAAGGCTGTAATATGGCCTTTTGCGGCCTAATAAAGGCCTTACACGTAAATCACGTGGTTCCACGTGCCTGCGCAGGTTGCCATCGGTCTAGTCCTTCCAGTCTCAATGGACTACAACGTCCCAAGTCGTTTGCCTTTGTGCCATGGCCTTATAACACCGTCAACTACGCGCACAGGCCTCTAAAGGCTGTAATATGGCCTTTTGCGGCCTAATAAAGGCCTTACACGTAAATCACGTGGTTCCACGTGCCTGCGCAGGTTGCCATCGGTCTAGTCCTTCCACTCTCAATGGACTACAACGTCCCAAGTCGTTTGCCTTTGTGCCATGGCCTTATAACACCGTCAACTACGCGCACAGGCCTCTAAAGGCTGTAATATGGCCTTTTGCGGCCTAATAAAGGCCTTACACGTAAATCACGTGGTTCCACGTGCCTGCGCAGGTTGCCATTGGTCTAGTCCTTCCAGTCTCAATGGACTACAACGTCCCAAGTCGTTTGCCTTTGTGCCATGGCCTTATAACACCGTCAACTACGCGCACAGGCCTCTAAAGGCTGTAATATGGCCTTTTGCGGCCTAATAAAGGCCTTACACGTAAATCACGTGGTTCCACGTGCCTGCGCAGGTTGCCATCGGTCTAGTCCTTCCACTCTCAATGGACTACAACGTCCCAAGTCGTTTGCCTTTGTGCCATGGCCTTATAACACCGTCAACTACGTGCACAGGCCTCTAAAGGCTGTAATATGGCCTTTTGCGGCCTAATAAAGGCCTTACACGTAAATCACGTGGTTCCACGTGCCTGCGCAGGTTGCCATTGGTCTAGTCCTTCCAGTCTCAATGGACTACAACGTCCCAAGTCGTTTGCCTTTGTGCCATGGCCTTATAACACCGTCAACTACGCGCACAGGCCTCTAAAGGCTGTAATATGGCCTTTTGCGGCCTAATAAAGGCCTTACACGTAAATCACGTGGTTCCACGTGCCTGCGCAGGTTGCCATTGGTCTAGTCCTTCCAGTCTCAATGGACTACAACGTCCCAAGTCGTTTGCCTTTGTGCCATGGCCTTATAACACCGTCAACTACGCGCACAGGCCTCTAAAGGCTGTAATATGGCCTTTTGCGGTCTAATAAAGGCCTTACACGTAAATCACGTGGTTCCACGTGCCTGCGCAGGTTGCCATCGGTCTAGTCCTTCCACTCTCAATGGACTACAACGTCCCAAGTCGTTTGCCTTTGTGCCATGGCCTTATAACACCGTCAACTACGTGCACAGGCCTCTAAAGGCTGTAATATGGCCTTTTGCGGCCTAATAAAGGCCTTACACGTAAATCACGTGGTTCCACGTGCCTGCGCAGGTTGCCATCGGTCTAGTCCTTCCACTCTCAATGGACTACAACGTCCCAAGTCGTTTGCCTTTGTGCCATGGCCTTATAACACCGTCAACTACGCGCACAGGCCTCTAAAGGCTGTAATATGGCCTTTTGCGGCCTAATAAAGGCCTTACACGTAAATCACGTGGTTCCACGTGCCTGCGCAGGTTGCCATCGGTCTAGTCCTTCCACTCTCAATGGACTACAACGTCCCAAGTCGTTTGCCTTTGTGCCATGGCCTTATAACACCGTCAACTACGTGCACAGGCCTCTAAAGGCTGTAATATGGCCTTTTGCGGCCTAATAAAGGCCTTACACGTAAATCACGTGGTTCCACGTGCCTGCGCAGGTTGCCATCGGTCTAGTCCTTCCACTCTCAATGGACTACAACGTCCCAAGTCGTTTGCCTTTGTGCCATGGCCTTATAACACCGTCAACTACGTGCACAGGCCTCTAAAGGCTGTAATATGGCCTTTTGCGGCTAATAAAGGCCTTACACGTAAATCACGTGGTTCCACGTGCCTGCGCAGGTTGCCATTGGTCTAGTCCTTCCACTCTCAATGGACTACAACGTCCCAAGTCGTTTGCCTTTGTGCCATGGCCTTATAACACCGTCAACTACGTGCACAGTCTTCTAAAGGCTGTAATATGGCCTTTTGCGGCCTAATAAAGGCCTTACACGTAAATCACGTGGTTCCACGTGCCTGCGCAGGTTGCCATCGGTCTAGTCCTTCCAGTCTCAATGGACTACAACGTCCCAAGTCGTTTGCCTTTGTGCCATGGCCTTATAACACCGTCAACTACGCGCACAGGCCTCTAAAGGCTGTAATATGGCCTTTTGCGGTCTAATAAAGGCCTTACACGTAAATCACGTGGTTCCACGTGCCTGCGCAGGTTGCCATTGGTCTAGTCCTTCCAGTCTCAATGGACTACAACGTCCCAAGTCGTTTGCCTTTGTGCCATGGCCTTATAACACCGTCAACTACGCGCACAGGCCTCTAAAGGCTGTAATATGGCCTTTTGCGGCCTAATAAAGGCCTTACACGTAAATCACGTGGTTCCACGTGCCTGCGCAGGTTGCCATTGGTCTAGTCCTTCCCCGTCTCAATGGACTACAACGTCCCAAGTCGTTTGCCTTTGTGCCATGGCCTTATAACACCGTCAACTACGCGCACAGGCCTCTAAAGGCTGTAATATGGCCTTTTGCGGCCTAATAAAGGCCTTACACGTAAATCACGTGGTTCCACGTGCCTGCGCAGGTTGCCATTGGTCTAGTCCTTCCAGTCTCAATGGACTACAACGTCCCAAGTCGTTTGCCTTTGTGCCATGGCCTTATAACACCGTCAACTACGCGCACAGGCCTCTAAAGGCTGTAATATGGCCTTTTGCGGCCTAATAAAGGCCTTACACGTAAATCACGTGGTTCCACGTGCCTGCGCAGGTTGCCATTGGTCTAGTCCTTCCAGTCTCAATGGACTACAACGTCCCAAGTCGTTTGCCTTTGTGCCATGGCCTTATAACACCGTCAACTACGTGCACAGGCCTCTAAAGGCTGTAATATGGCCTTTTGCGGCCTAATAAAGGCCTTACACGTAAATCACGTGGTTCCACGTGCCTGCGCAGGTTGCCATCGGTCTAGTCCTTCCACTCTCAATGGACTACAACGTCCCAAGTCGTTTGCCTTTGTGCCATGGCCTTATAACACCGTCAACTACGTGCACAGGCCTCTAAAGGCTGTAATATGGCCTTTTGCGGCCTAATAAAGGCCTTACACGTAAATCACGTGGTTCCACGTGCCTGCGCAGGTTGCCATTGGTCTAGTCCTTCCAGTCTCAATGGACTACAACGTCCCAAGTCGTTTGCCTTTGTGCCATGGCCTTATAACACCGTCAACTACGTGCACAGGCCTCTAAAGGCTGTAATATGGCCTTTTGCGGCCTAATAAAGGCCTTACACGTAAATCACGTGGTTCCACGTGCCTGCGCAGGTTGCCATTGGTCTAGTCCTTCCAGTCTCAATGGACTACAACGTCCCAAGTCGTTTGCCTTTGTGCCATGGCCTTATAACACCGTCAACTACGTGCACAGGCCTCTAAAGGCTGTAATATGGCCTTTTGCGGCCTAATAAAGGCCTTACACGTAAATCACGTGGTTCCACGTGCCTGCGCAGGTTGCCATTGGTCTAGTCCTTCCAGTCTCAATGGACTACAACGTCCCAAGTCGTTTGCCTTTGTGCCATGGCCTTATAACACCGTCAACTACGTGCACAGGCCTCTAAAGGCTGTAATATGGCCTTTTGCGGCCTAATAAAGGCCTTACACGTAAATCACGTGGTTCCACGTGCCTGCGCAGGTTACCATCGGTCTAGTCCTTCCAGTCTCAATGGACTACAACGTTCCAAGTCGTTTGCCTTTGTGCCATGGCCTTATAACACCGTCAACTACGTGCACAGTCTTCTAAAGGCTGTAATATGGCCTTTTGCGGCCTAATAAAGGCCTTACACGTAAATCACGTGGTTCCACGTGCCTGCGCAGGTTACCATCGGTCTAGTCCTTCCACTCTCAATGGACTACAACGTCCCAAGTCGTTTGCCTTGTGCCATGGCCTTATAACACCGAAACTACTGCACAGGCCTCTAAAGGCTGTAATATGGCCTTTTGCGGCCTAATAAAGGCCTTACACGTAAATCACGTGGTTCCACGTGCCTGCGCATGTTGCCATCGGTCTAGTCCTTCCAGTCTCAATGGACTACAACGTCCTAAGTCGTTTGCCTTGGTGCCATGGCCTATAGAACACCGTGAAACTACATGCACAGCCTCTAAAGGCTGTAATATAGGCCTTTTGCGGCTCTAATAAAGGCCTTACACGTAAATCACGTGGTTCCACGTTGCCTGCGCAGGTTGCCATTGGTCTAGTCCTTCCAGTCTCAATGGACTACAACGTCCCAAGTCGTTTGCCTTTGTGCCATGGCCTTATAACACCGTCAACTACGCGCACAAGGCCTCTAAAGGCTGTAATATGGCCTTTTGCGGTCTAATAAAGGCCTTACACGTAAATCACGTGGTTCCACGTGCCTGCGCAGGTTGCCATCGGTCTAGTCTTTCCAGTCTCAATGGACTACAACGTCCCAAGTCGTTTGCCTTTGTGCCATGGCCTTATAACACAGTCAACTACGCGCACAGGCCTTCTAAAGGCTGTAATTATGGCCTTTTTGCGGCCTAATAAAGGCCTTACACGTAAATCACGTGGTTCACGTGCCTGCGCAGGTTGCCATTGGTCTAGTCCTTCCACTTCTCAATGGACTACAACGTCCCAAGTCGTTTTGCCTTGGTGCCATGGCCTTATAACACCGACAACTACGCGCACAGGCCTCTAAAGGCTGTAATATGGCCTTTTGCGGTCTAATAAGGCCTTACACGTAAATCACGTCGATTCCAGGAGCCTGCGCATGTTCCATTCGGTCTAGTCCTTCCACTCTCAATGGAACTACAACGTCCCAAGTCGTTTGCTTTGTGCCATGGCCCTTATAACACCGTCAACTACGCGCACAGGCCTCTAAAGGCCTGTTAAAATGGCCCTTTTGCGGCCTAATAAAGGCCTTACAAACGTAAAATCACGTGGTTCCACGTGCCTGCAGGTTACACATCGGGTCCTAGTCACCATCACTTCACTCAATGACCCAACTACAACGTCCCAAGTGAGGCACACCTTGGCTGCGTTTACGTTCAACTAGGCGCCAGGCTCTAGGCTAATAATGGACTTTTGACAAATAGGCCTAATAGATCACGTGACGGTTCTTCTAGATGCTGCAAGGTACATTAGGATTAGCCTTATTTGTGGGGCCTCCCAAAGTTCTTTTCAGCGGCTTTACCGCATCGTGACTCTTCTAGGCTGTAATTTGGCACTGGGCTAATATGGTCCGTAATCAGGTGTTCCAGTGCGCTGCGCATTGTCCATCGGTCTAGTCCTCCACTCTCAATGGACGTACAATCGCCTAAGACGTTTTTGCCTTTGGTGCCATGGCCTTAGAACACCCTTGAAGCAAACAGAACAGGCCTTCTATAAGCTGTAAAATTATGCACTTGCGGCCTAAATAGAGGCACCAGTTGCGCCCTAAATCAGTGCCATTCTACAATCAGTGTACCCATGCGCAAGGGCACACCAATCTCGGTCTAGTCCTCCACAACCCCACTCAATGGACAATAAACATACGTCCAAGTGTTTGCCTTTGGTCCATGGCCTTGATAGACACGCAAACCACTCACAGCGCCGCACAGTGCCTCCCAATAAACCACACTGGGCTTGTAAATTATGGCCAAATACATTTGACCACTAAAATAGGCGCGTTACAAGCGTAAAATCACTGTTCCACGGCCTGCGCAGGTACCCATCGGTCTAGTCCTTACACTCTCAATGGACTACAACGCTCCACACCGCCACTCGCACGTTTGGCGCTTTGTGCATAGCACCTATAACACCGACAACTACGGTGCACACAGGCCCAACTAATTAATCATGGGACTTTGCGCTTAAGGCCTTAAAGCAGACGAGTAAATCAACGTGTGCGCCTCAGTGCCCCCCATGACACCAGGTTAACGTCTGTCACACCTGACACTCCTACGTCTAACACATCTCAATGCGACTACAACCCGTCCAGATCGGTTTGCCTTTATGTGCCATGGCCTTAATAACACCGGTACAACTACAGGCACAGTCTCTAAAGCTGTAATATGGCCCTTTGCGCCTATAATAAAGGCTCTTACAACGTAATCAACTGTCGTCCAAAGAGTGCCTGCGCAGGTTAGCCATCGGGTCCTAAGTGCCTTCACTGCTCAATGGAACTACAACGTCCCCAAGTCGTTTGGCTCTTGGTGCCCATGGCCTTAGAAACAACGGTCACTTAACTACTGACAGGACTCTAAAGGTCTGTAATATGGCTTTTCGCCTATAAAGGCTACACGTCACAATCAACGTGTGTTCCACGTGGCCTGCCAGGTTACCATCTGGGCTAGTCCTCTCCAGTCTCATGGACTACAAACGTTCAGGAGTTGCGCAGTGGTTGGCCTTTTGTGCCATGGGCCTTATATACACCGATCAACTATCTACGTCGCAACAGTCTTCTTAAAGGCGTGTAATATGGCCATTGCGCCTTAATAAAGGCCTTAACACGTAAATCACGTGGTTCCACGTGCCCTGCGCAGGTTAGCCATTGGTCAAAGTCCTTCCAGTCTCATGGACATACAACGTACCAAGTCGTTTGCCTTTGCCGCCATGGCTTATAACACACGACACTACGGCACAGTGCACTCTAAGAGGCTGTAATATGCGCTTGTGTGGCGCTAAATTAAAGGCGCTTACAGTAAATCACGTGGTCCAGTGCTGCGCATGGTTGACCTTATCGTTCTAAGTCCTTCCACTCTCAATGGACTACAACGTCTCAAGTCGTTTGCCTATGGTGCCAGGCCTTTAAACACCGAATACAACTACGCCACAGGCCTTAAAGCTGTAATATGCCTTTTGCGGTTAATAAAGGCCCTTAACAGACAGTAAAGCTCAGTCGTACACTCGCTTGCCACGTGACGGCCTGCGCAGGTACCATTGCGTCTAAGTCCTTCCACTCTCAATGGAAACTATCAACGTCCCAAGTCGTTTGCGCTTTGCCATGGCCCTTATAACACCGTACAATCTACGGCACACCTCTAAAGGCTGTAATATGGCCTTTGCGGCGTCTACATAAACCTTAAGACTCAACGATAGAAATCGGATACTATGCTCAATAAGGATGGGTCAGCGACAGTCAGCGAAGCACGGCGCAGGTTGCCATTGGTCTGGTCCGTTCCAGTCGTCAATGGAGCGGGGTGATAAGCCGGACACACGCAGCCCGCGAGAGGAGCGCGACAGGTGCCGAGGGAGCCGCTTTTGCCCGTTGCGCGCCGTGAGTGGCGTATATTGTGAGCGGGGAGAGACCGGGCCTCGGAGAGTGTCTGACTCTCAGAGCGCGAGAACGTGAGAGTGGTACGCAACCGCAGCTCTGGCTTCAGAATGAATAACAGGGAACGCATGTTCGACCGGAAGATACCTGGCGCAGCCAGAGCACATACACGGCTGCCAATGATCGCGTGGAGCGAGTTCAGAGTGCCCACCCACCAACTGGACTAATAAGGCCCTGTTCATTCAGCACGCATGACGCTGAGGCCTCTAAAGGGCTGCTATAGGTCGCTCTTGTGTGCGCGGATCTAATAAAAGGCCTTGAGCACCGAAAATCACGTGATTCCACACCTGCGCAGGTTACCAATCCGGTCTATCGTCCTGAAAATGTCCACTCGTCATATGGACTACAACGGCCAAGTCGCTTTGCCTTTTGTGCCATCGCGCCTTACGAACAGACCCCGTCAACACGGTGCAGCAGGATCAAAGGTTGTAATAGAGTGGCCTTTGCCGCCTAATAAAGGCCTAAGACACGTAAAGTCGAACGTGTTCCCACGTGCCCTGCGCCGCAGGTAGCCAAATCGGTTCTAGTCCTTCCACTCTCAACTGACATCAGGAAGCGTCCCAGTCTGGCGTGCGCAAGCGACGCGGTCGCG
>JASGCC010001080.1:20000-22500 GCA_030067915.1 Hydractinia echinata | reverse complement strand
TAGTGACAAGAAATAACGATACGGGGTCTATATAGGCTTCGCAATTGGAATGAGTACAATTTAAATCCTTTAACGAGGATCAATTGGAGGGCAAGTCTGGTGCAGCAGCCGCGGTAAATTCCAGCTCCAATAGCGTATATTAAAGTTGTTGCAGTTAAAAAAGCTCGTAGTTGGATTTCGGAATGGGTCAGTTGGTCCGCCGCAAGGTGTGTACTGACTGGTTTGTTCTTCTTCGCAAAGACTGCGTGTGCTCTTTATTGAGTGTGCGTAGGATTTACGACGTTTACTTTGAAAAAATTAGAGTGTTCAAAGCAGGCTATCGCTTGAATACATGAGCATGGAATAATGGGAATAGGACTTTGGTCCTATTTTGTTGGTTTCTAGGACCGAAGTAATGATTAAGAGGGACAATTGGGGGCATCCGTATTTCGTTGTCAGAGGTGAAATTCTTGGATTTACGAAAGACGAACAACTGCGAAAGCACTTGCCAAGAGTGTTTTCATTAATCAAGAACGAAAGTTAGAGGATCGAAGACGATCAGATACCGTCCCTAGTTCTAACCATAAACGATGTCGACTAGGGATCAGCGGGCGTTAATGAACGACCTCGTTGGCACCTTACGGGAAACCAAAGTTTTTGGATTCCGGGGAAGTATGGTTGCAAAGCTGAAACTTAAAGGAATTGACGGAAGGGCACCACCAGGAGTGGAGCCTGCGGCTTAATTTGACTCAACACGGGAAAAACTCACCAGGTCCAGACATAGTAAGGATTGACAGGTTGAGAGCCCTTTCTTGATTCTATGGGTGGTGGTGCATGGCCGTTCTTAGTTGGTGGAAAGTGATTTGTCTGTTAATTCCGTTAACGAACGGAGACCTTAACCGGGCTAAATAGTCACACGATCAAGAATCGTGACTGACTTCTTAGAGGGACTGTTGGTGTTTAACCAAAGTCAGGAAGGCAATAACAGGTCTGTGATGCCCTTAGATGTTCTGGGGCCGCACGCGCGCTACACTGTCGGATTCAGCGAGTCTTAACCTTAACCGAAAGGTTTGGTAATCTTTTGAAATCCGACGTGATGGGGATTGATCATGCAATTATTGATCATGAACGAGGAATTCCTAGTAAGCGCGAGTCATCAGGCTCGCGTTGATTACGGTCCCTGCCCTTTGTACACACCGGCCCGTCGCTACTACCGATTGAATGGTTAGTGAGATCTTCGGATTGGCGCCATCGTGGCGGAAGGTTGTGACGGATTGCCGAAAAGTTGATCCAAACTTGATCATTTAGAGGAAGTAAAAAATCGTAACAAGGTTTCCGTAGGTGAACCTGCGGAAGGATCATTACCGTTTGTCATTAGACAAAACCACTGTGAAACTGTACTTAAGCGTGCGAGGTAACTCAGGTTTTAAACGATGCTTTAATCGGCTCGCATGCGACACACCCGAATTTGTTTTAACACACTTGTATTTCCAGTACTTCTACTCCTCGTTTGCAGGAGAGAAAAAACGAAACGTGACAACTTCTAACGCGTGGATCTCTTGGCTCGTGCATCGATGAAGAACGTAGCCAGTTGCGATAAGTAGTGTGAATTGCAGAATTCAGTGAATCATCGAATCTTTGAACGCAAATTGCGCTCTCTGGATACCCAGGGAGCATGCCTGTCTGAGTGTCGTGTTAAAATCCACACACCTTCGGTGTGAATAGAGAGTCCCAGCCGACCGTTTTGAGTCGACTGCCTCTTCATGTACTTGAAACCGACCGCGTTTCGTTTCGCTCTGTCGGAAGGCTCAACTTGCTTCTGTCCTTCTGTCTCAGAACTCAACGCAACATTGGCTCGGCTTCGCAATTGCGCTATGCGCAATCCAACTTTTGACCTCAGATCAGACAAGACTACCCGCTGAATTTAAGCATATTAATAAGCGGAGGAAAAGAAACTAACAAGGATTCCCTCAGTAACGGCGAGTGAAGCGGGAACAGCTCAAACTTAAAATCTCCGTTGCTTGCGACGGCGAATTGTAGTCTCCAGAAGCGTTTTCAAGGCGGATACACAGTGCTCAAGTTGCTTGGAACGGCACATCGTAGAGGGTGACAATCCCGTACGTGGCACTGTGTACTGTTCACGATGCGCTTTCTATGAGTCGGGTTGCTTGGGAATGCAGCCCAAAATGGGAGGTAAACTCCTTCTAAAGCTAAATATTGGCACGAGACCGATAGCGAACAAGTACCGTGAGGGAAAGATGAAAAGCACTTTGAAAAGAAAGTTAATAGTACGTGAAACCGTTAGGAGGGAAGCGCATGGAATTAGCAATGCGCTGTCGAGATTCAGATGATCGGCAGCAGGTACGGGCGTTTTACGGATCCGAATGGACCGTTAGTGTTCGTCACTTGTCGTTGTTTGTCGCATTTCCCGGCAGCGTGCGTCAACAGCTGTTGGAACGAGCGAAGAGCCCCGCAAGAGGTAGCTAGCTTCGGTTAGTATTATAGCTTGTGGTGTGCGAGT
>JASGCC010001080.1:7500-12500 GCA_030067915.1 Hydractinia echinata | reverse complement strand
AAGCAGAGGAAACTCTGGTGGAGGCTCGTAGCGATTCTGACGTGCAAAATCGATCGTCAAACTTGAGTATAGGGGCGAAAGACTAATCGAACCATCTAGTAGCTGTTCCCTCCGAAGTTTCCCTTAGGATAGGCTGGAACTCGGAACAGTTTTATCAGGTAAAGCGAATGATTAGAGGTCTTAGGGTTTGAAACAACCTTAACCTATTCTCAAACTTTAAATTGGTAAGAAAGCCCAACTTGCTTAATTGAAGTAGGGCACAGAATGAGAGGTTCTTAGTGGGGCCATTTTTGGTAAGCAGAACTGGCGATGCGGATGAACCGAACGCTGAGTTAAGGCGCCTAAATCGACGCTCATCAGACCCCACAAAAGGTTGTTTGGTTGATCTAGACAGCAGGACGGTGGCCATGGAAAGTCGGAATCCGCTAAGGAGTGTGTAACAACACACCTGCCGAATCAACTAGCCCTGAAAATGGATGGCGCTTAAGCGTCGTGCCTATACTCAGCCGTCAAAGTAAGTAGCTAAGCTTTGACGAGTAGGAGGGCGTGTGGGTCGTGACGCAGCCTTTGGCGTGAGCCTGGTTGAAACGGCCTCTAGTGAAGATCTTGGGTAGTAGCAAATATCAAATGAGAACTTTTGAAGGACCGAAGTGGAGAAAGGTTCCATGTGAACAGCAGTTGGACATGGGTTAGTCGATCCTAAGAGATAGGGGAAACTCCGTTTCAAAGTGTCCGATCTCGGAACCGTTTATCGAAGGGAATCGGGTTAATATTCCCGAACCAGGACGTGGATATTCCATTCCTTCGGGGGTGGACGTGCGGTAACGCAACTGAACTCGGAGACGTCGGCAGGAGCCCTGGGAAGAGTTTCTCTTTTCTTGTTAACGGCTTGACACCATGGAATCTGATTGCCAGGAGATTATGGTTCAACAGCCGGTTAAAGCACCACCACTTCTTGTGGTGTCCGGTGCGCTTCTGAAGGCCCTTGAAAATCCCGAGGGAAAGATTGATTTTCGCGTCTGTTCGTACTCATAACCGCAGCAGGTCTCCAAGCGTGAGCAGCCTCTGGTCGATAGAACAATGTAGGTAAGGGAAGTCGGCAAAATAGATTCGTAACTTCGGGAAAGGATTGGCTCTAAGGATTGGTCTGTTCGGGCTGAGACTTTGAAGCGACTGGATCCGACCCGGACTATTTCGTCCTCTCGGGGATGGACTTGGACTGGGAGGCACTGGTCTGGATTGGCCCAGCTATGCTCGCAAGAGACAGTTCGGCAGGCAATTAACAATCAACTTAGAACTGGTACGGACAAGGGGAATCCGCTGTTTAATTAAAACAAGCATTGCGATGGCCGGAAACGGTGTTGACGGCAATGTGATTTCTTGCCCAGTGCTCTGAATGTCAAAGTGAAGAAATTCAACCAAGCGCGGGTAAACGCGGGGGTAACTATGACTCTCTTAAGGTAGCAAATGCCTCGTCATCTAATTAGTGACGCGCGATGAATGGATTAACGAGCATTCCCACTGTCCCTATCTACTATCTAGCGAAACCACAGCCAAGGGAACGGGCTTGGCAAAATCAGCGGGGAAGAAGACCCTGTTGAGGCTTGACTCTAGTCTGACTCTGTGAAAAGACATAGGAGGTGTAGTTATAGGTGGGAGCGCAAGCGACAGTGAAGATACCACTACTCTTATAGTTTTTTTACTTATTCGATTAAGCGGAAAGCGAGCTTCACGGCTCATTTTCTAGAATTAAGGCCCCATCGGCGGGTCGATCCGTGTCGAAGACACTGTCAGGCTTGGGAGTTTGGCTGGGCCGGCACATCTGTCAAATGATAACGCAGGTCTGTCTAAGGTGAGCTCAATGAGAACGGAAATCTCAATGTAGAACAAAAGGGTAAAAGCTCACTTGATTTTGATTTTCAGTATGAATACAAACTGTGAAAGCATGGCCTATCGATCCTTTAGTCTTTAGGAGTTTTAAGCTAGAGGTGTCAGAAAAGCTTACCACAGGGATAACTGGCTGTGGCAGCCAAGCGTCATAGCGACGTTTGCTTTTTGATCCTTCGAATGTCGGCTCTTCCTATCATTGTGAAGCAGAATTCAACCAAGTGTTGGATTGTTCACCCACTAATAGGGAACGTGAGCTGGGTTTAGACCGTCGTGAGACAGGTTAGTTTTACCCTACTGATGAAGTGTTGTTGCAATTAGTAATTCTGCTCAGTACGAGAGGAACCGCAGATTCAGACAATTGGCATTTGCACTTGCTTGAAAAAAGCAATTGGTGCGAAGCTACCATCTGTTGGATTATGACTGAACGCCTCTAAGTCAGAATCCGTGCTAGAAAGCAATTGATAATTACCTCTGGATAATCTTAGGCGAACAAGATAGAACGGCTTCTGTCGTTCCTAAGTCCCAATGCACTAAGTCGGAGAAAAACCGTCGGAGGTGCTGCAACTATCAAAATCTAAAATTTCCCAGAGATAAATCCTATGCAGACGACTTAAACAAGAACGTGGTATTGTAAAAAGTAGAGTAGCCTTTGTGCTACGATCTTCTGAGATTAAGCCTCTGTTCGACAGATTTGTCACTTTGTGACAAGTCCTTTTTTTAACCAACTGCTTTGTACCGTGGAGTACCAGTTATCTTGTGCTTACCTGAATTTTTTTTAAAAAGGGTGATCGGTGCGTGCTGTACCATTTATCTTTCTCACTCGGTTTAATTTTTGGAAACACAGATGTATGGATTACAAGTGTATGGATTACAAGTGTATGGATTACAAGTGTATGTATATATGGATTACAAGTGTATCGATTACAGCAAGAATTACGACTCACGGCTAGGGCCAGGGTTACGGGAAGGCCTAGGTTAGGCCTAGGGTAGGCTACTGCTCTGCATATGGTTACAGGCCGAAAAAAAGGTCAAATTTTAAAAAAAAAATTTGTGTGTGGCGTACCCTCTCACTTCTTCAATTTCTGAAGCCGTTTGTGCGATTATGCCCCTATTCTGTTATTTTCAGGTCCCCTGAGGTTTATCCGTCATGGAAATATGTTCCGGAATGTTAGCGGGCCACTCGAGTAACAAACGCGCATGTGTTACGGCACATTCCGCGTTCACTTAAAAAAAAATCGATTTTTTTTCCTAAGTCCCCACTTTGAAGTCAGAAACTGGAAAAACGTGCTATATAATGTAGAGAGGGTAGAACAGAGAAGCAATGTGAAATGAGTGAAACTCGACTAGAGTTTGGTTGTAGTTGTTTCTTTGTGACACAATCTCTTATGCGGTTGTATCAGCAGTACATTTTGTTTGCTGCTAAAGGACTGTTGAGTTGTCATTCAGTTCTTACGGTAATACGGCTCTGGCTCAAGCAATGAAATGCGAGTCAAATTTTTGTTCTTGCAGGACATTACTATATGTGTGTGCACGGGCTAACTGCTAGTCAATTAGTAGTTTGTAGTCTCTAAAGATAGTGGATATCTTTCTCACTGGTGGCTCTTGTGATGTTGGCAGATGCTTGTTCAACTGATCCTGGGTTACTGAGAAGGAACTGTAGAAGGGCAAACATTCTGAAGCGTATGAATTGCAGTTATTTTCTAAGGAATTGGCTACGATTTTACGTTGACGATTGTAGGAACGAACGCCTGCGCCTGTAACACGATACGTATTGCAGGCTGTAGTGTGTTTAAGTGAATGTAGCTGCTTGCTATTTCACGTCCGTAGTTACCCTGGTTGATCCTGCCAGTAGTCATATGCTTGTCTCAAAGATTAAGCCATGCATGTCTAAGTATAAGCACTTGTACTGTGAAAACTGCGAATGGCTCATTAAATCAGTTATCGTTTTATTTGATTGTACTTTACTAACATGGATACCTGTGGTAATTCTAGAGCTAATACATGCGAAAAATCCCGACTTCTGGAAGGGATGTATTTATTAGATTAAAAACCAATGCGGGTTTCGGGCCCGTTTTCTTGGTGATTCATGATAACTTTTCGAATCGCATGGCCTTGCGCCGGCGATGTTTCATTCAAATTTCTGCCCTATTCAACTGTCGATGGTAAGGTAGTGGCTTACCATGGTTGTAACGGGTGACGGAGAATTAGGGTTCGATTCCGGAGAGGGAGCCTGAGAAACGGCTACCACATCTAAGGAAGGCAGCAGGCACGAAAATTACCCAATCCCAACACGGGGAGGTAGTGACAAGAAATAACGATACGGGGTCTATATAGGCTTCGCAATTGGAATGAGTACAATTTAAATCCTTTAACGAGGATCAATTGGGAGGGCAAGTCTGGTGCCAAGCAGACCGCGGTAATTCCAGCTCCAATAGCGTATATTAAAGTTGTTGCAGTTAAAAAGCTCGTAGTTGGATTTCGGAATGGGTCAGTTGGGTCCGCCGCAAGGTGTGTTACTGACTGGTTTGTTCTTCTTCGCAAAGGACTGCGTGTGCTCTTTATTGAGTGTGCGTAGGATTTACGACGTTACTTTGAAAAAATTAGAGTGTTCAAAGCAGGCTATCGCCTTGAATACATGAGCATGGAATAATGGAATAGGACTTTGGTCCTATTTTGTTGGTTTCTAGGACCGAAGTAATGATTAAGAGGGACAATTGGGGCATCCGTATTTCGTTGTCAGAGGTGAAATTCTTGGATTTACGAAGACGAACAACTGCGAAGCACTTGCCAAGAGTGTTTTCATTAATCAAGAACGAAAGTTAGAGGATCGAAGACGATCAGATACCGTCCTAGTTCTAACCATAAACGATGTCGACTAAGGATCAGCGGGCGTTAATGAACGACCTCGTTGGCACCTTACGGGGAAACCAAAGTTTTTGGAATTCCGGGGGAAGTATGGTTGCAAGCCTGAAACTTAAAGGAATTGACGGAAGGGCACCACCAGGAGTGGAGCCTGCGGCTTTAATTTGACTCAACACGGGAAAACTCACCAGGTCCAGACATTAGTAAGGATTGACAGGTTGCAGAGCCCTTTCTTGATTCTATATGGG
>JASGCC010001079.1:0-43644 GCA_030067915.1 Hydractinia echinata | reverse complement strand
ATGGCCTTATAACACCGTCAACTACGTGTACAGGCCTCTAAAGGCTGTAATATGGCCTTTTGCAGCCTAATAAAGGCCTTACACGTAGATCACGTGGTTCCGCGCGCCTCCGCAGGTTACCATCGGTCTAGTGTTCCACTCTCAATGGACTACGACGTACCAAGTCGTTTTCCATTGTGCCATGGCCTTATAACACCGTCAACACGTGTACAGGCCTCTAAAGGCTGTAATATGGCCTTTTGCAGCCTAATAAAGGCCTTACACGTAGATCACGTGGTTCCGCGCGCCTCCGCAGGTTACCATCGGTCTAGTGCTTCCACTCTCAATGGACTACGACGTCCAAGTCGTTTTCCATTGTGCCATGGCCTTATAACACCGTCAACACGTGTACAGGCCTCTAAAGGCTGTAATATGGCCTTTTGCAGCCTAATAAAGGCCTTACACGTAGATCACGTGGTTCCGCCCTCCGCAGGTTACCATCGGTCTAGTGTTCCACTCTCAATGGACTACGACGTCCAAGTCGTTTTCTATTGCGCCATGGCCTTATAACACCGTCAACTACGTGTACAGGCCTCTAAAGGCTGTAATATGGCCTTTTGCAGCCTAATAAAGGCCTTACACGTAGATCACGTGGTTCCGCGCCTCCGCAGGTTACCATCGGTCTAGTGCTTCCACTCTCAATGGACTACGACGTCCAAGTCGTTTTCCATTGTGCCATGGCCTTATAACACCGTCAACTACGTGTACAGGCCTCTAAAGGCTGTAATATGGCCTTTTGCAGCCTAATAAAGGCCTTACACGTAGATCACGTGGTTCCGCGCCTCCGCAGGTTACCATCGGTCTAGTGCTTCCACTCTCAATGGACTACGACGTCCAAGTCGTTTTCCATTGCCATGGCCTTATAACACCGTCAACACGTGTACACAGGCCTCTAAAGGCTGTAATATGGCCTTTTGCAGCCTAATAAAGGCCTTACACGTAGATCACGTGGTTCCGCGCGCCTCCGCAGGTTACCATCGGTCTAGTGCTTCCACTCTCAATGGACTACGACGTCTCAAGTCGTTTTCTATTGCGCCATGGCCTTATAACACCGTCAACTACGTGTACAGGCCTCTAAAGGCTGTAATATGGCCTTTTGCAGCCTAATAAAGGCCTTACACGTAGATCACGTGGTTCCTCGAGCCTCCGCAGGTTACCATCGGTCTAGTGCTTCCACTCTCAATGGACTACGACGTAAGTCGTTTTCCATTGTGCCATGGCCTTATAACACCGTCAACTACGTGTACAGGCCTCTAAAGGCTGTAATATGGCCTTTTGCAGCCTAATAAAGGCCTTACACGTAGATCACGTGGTTCCGCGCGCCTCCGCAGGTTACCATCGGTCTAGTGCTTCCACTCTCAATGGACTGCGACGTACCAAGTCGTTTTCCATTGTGCCATGGCCTTATAACACCGTCAACTACGTGTACAGGCCTCTAAAGGCCGTAATATGGCCTTTTGCAGCCTAATAAAGGCCTTACACGTAGATCACGTGGTTCCGCGGCCTCGCAGGTTACCATCGGTCTAGTGTTCCACTCTCAATGGACTACGACGTACCAAGTCGTTTTCCATTGTGCCATGGCCTTATAACACCGTCAAACGTGTACAGGCCTCTAAAGGCTGTAATATGGCCTTTTGCAGCCTAATAAAGGCCTTACACGTAGATCACGTGGTTCCGCGCGCCTCGCAGGTTACCATCGGTCTAGTGCTTCCACTCTCAATGGACTACGACGTACCAAGTCGTTTTCCATTGTGCCATGGCCTTATAACACCGTCAACTACGTGTACAGGCCTCTAAAGGCTGTAATATGGCCTTTTGCAGCCTAATAAAGGCCTTACACGTAGATCACGTGGTTCCCGCGCCTCCGCAGGTTACCATCGGTCTAGTGTTCCACTCTCAATGGACTACGACGTACCAAGTCGTTTTCCATTGTGCCATGGCCTTATAACACCGTCAACTACGTGTACAGGCCTCTAAAGGCTGTAATATGGCCTTTTGCAGCCTAATAAAGGCCTTACACGTAGATCACGTGGTTCCTCGCGCCTCCGCAGGTTACCATCGGTCTAGTGCTTCCACTCTCAATGGACTACGACGTACCAAGTCGTTTTCCATTGTGCCATGGCCTTATAACACCGTCAACTACGTGTACAGGCCTCTAAAGGCTGTAATATGGCCTTTTGCAGCCTAATAAAGGCCTTACACGTAGATCACGTGGTTCCGCGCCTCCGCAGGTTACCATCGGTCTAGTGCTTCCACTCTCAATGGACTACGACGTACCAAGTCGTTTTCCATTGTGCCATGGCCTTATAACACCGTCAACTACGTGTACAGGCCTCTAAAGGCTGTAATATGGCCTTTTGCAGCCTAATAAAGGCCTTACACGTAGATCACGTGGTTGCGCGCCTCGCAGGTTACCATCGGTCTAGTGCTTCCACTCTCAATGGACTACGACGTCCAAGTCGTTTTCCATTGTGCCCATGGCCTTATAACACCGTCAACTACGTGTACAGGCCTCTAAAGGCTGTAATATGGCCTTTTGCAGCCTAATAAAGGCCTTACACGTAGATCACGTGGTTCCGCGCGCCTCCGCAGGTTACCATCTTCTAGTCTTCCACTCTCAATGGACTACGACGTACCAAGTCGTTTTCCATTGTGCCATGGCCTTATAACACCGTCAACTACGTGTACAGGCCTCTAAAGGCTGTAATATGGCCTTTTGCAGCCTAATAAAGGCCTTACACGTAGATCACGTGGTTCCGCGCCGCAGGTTACCATCTCTAGTGCTTCCACTCTCAATGGACTACGACGTACCAAGTCGTTTTCCATTGTGCCATGGCCTTATAACACCGTCAACTACGTGTACAGGCCTCTAAAGGCTGTAATATGGCCTTTTGCAGCCTAATAAAGGCCTTACACGTAGATCACGTGGTTCCGCGCTCCGCAGGTTACCATCGGTCTAGTGTTCCACTCTCAATGGACTACGACGTACCAAGTCGTTTTCCATTGTGCCATGGCCTTATAACACCGTCAACTACGTGTACAGGCCTCTAAAGGCTGTAATATGGCCTTTTGCAGCCTAATAAAGGCCTTACACGTAGATCACGTGGTTCCGCGCTCCGCAGGTTACCATCGGTCTAGTGCTTCCACTCTCAATGGACTACGACGTACCAAGTCGTTTTCCATTGTGCCATGGCCTTATAACACCGTCAACACGTGTACAGGCCTCTAAAGGCTGTAATATGGCCTTTTGCAGCCTAATAAAGGCCTTACACGTAGATCACGTGGTTCCGCGCCCTCCGCAGGTTACCATCGGTCTAGTGCTTCCACTCTCAATGGACTACGACGTCCAAGTCGTTTTCCATTGTGCCATGGCCTTATAACACCGTCAACTACGTGTACAGGCCTCTAAAGGCTGTAATATGGCCTTTTGCAGCCTAATAAAGGCCTTACACGTAGATCACGTGGTTCCGCGCGCCTCCGCAGGTTACCATCGGTTCTAGTGCTTCCACTCTCAATGGACTACGACGTCCAAGTCGTTTTCCATTGTGCCATGGCCTTATAACACCGTCAACTACGTGTACAGGCCTCTAAAGGCTGTAATATGGCCTTTTGCAGCCTAATAAAGGCCTTACACGTAGATCACGTGGTTCCGCGCCCTCCGCAGGTTACCATCGGTCTAGTGTTCCACTCTCAATGGACTGACGTACCAAGTCGTTTTCCATTGTGCCATGGCCTTATAACACCGTCAACACGTGTACAGGCCTCTAAAGGCTGTAATATGGCCTTTTGCAGCCTAATAAAGGCCTTACACGTAGATCACGTGGTTCCGCGCGCCTCCGCAGGTTACCATCGGTCTAGTGCTTTCCACTCTCAATGGACTACGACGTACCAAGTCGTTTTCCATTGTGCCATGGCCTTATAACACCGTCAACTACGTGTACAGGCCTCTAAAGGCTGTAATATGGCCTTTTGCAGCCTAATAAAGGCCTTACACGTAGATCACGTGGTTCCGCGGCCTCCGCAGGTTACCATCGGTCTAGTGCTTCCACTCTCAATGGACTACGACGTACCAAGTCGTTTTCCATTGTGCCATGGCCTTATAACACCGTCAACTACGTGTACAGGCCTCTAAAGGCTGTAATATGGCCTTTTGCAGCCTAATAAAGGCCTTACACGTAGATCACGTGGTTCCGCGCCTCCGCAGGTTACCATCGGTCTAGTGCCACTCTCAATGGACTACGACGTACCAAGTCGTTTTCCATTGTGCCATGGCCTTATAACACCGTCAACTGTACAGGCCTCTAAAGGCTGTAATATGGCCTTTTGCAGCCTAATAAAGGCCTTACACGTAGATCACGTGGTTCCGCGCGCCTCCGCAGGTTACCATCGGTCTAGTGCTTCCACTCTCAATGGACTACGACGTCCAAGTCGTTTTCCATTGCGCATGGCCTTATAACACCGTCAACTACGTGTACAGGCCTCTAAAGGCTGTAATATGGCCTTTTGCAGCCTAATAAAGGCCTTACACGTAGATCACGTGGTTCCGCGCGCCTCCGCAGGTTACCATCGGTCTAGTCTTCCACTCTCAATGGACTACGACGTCCAAGTCGTTTTCCATTGTGCCATGGCCTTATAACACCGTCAACTACGTGTACAGGCCTCTAAAGGCTGTAATATGGCCTTTTGCAGCCTAATAAAGGCCTTACACGTAGATCACGTGGTTCCGCGTGCCTGCAGGTTACCATCTATCTAGTCTTCCACTCTCAATGGACTACGACGTACCAAGTCGTTTTCCATTGTGCCATGGCCTTATAACACCGTCAACTACGTGTACAGGCCTCTAAAGGCTGTAATATGGCCTTTTGCAGCCTAATAAAGGCCTTACACGTAGATCACGTGGTTCCTCGCGCTCCGCAGGTTACCATCGGTCTAGTGTTCCACTCTCAATGGACTACGACGTACCAAGTCGTTTTCCATTGTGCCATGGCCTTATAACACCGTCAACTACGTGTACAGGCCTCTAAAGGCTGTAATATGGCCTTTTGCAGCCTAATAAAGGCCTTACACGTAGATCACGTGGTTCCGCGCCTCCGCAGGTTACCATCGGTCTAGTGTTCCACTCTCAATGGACTACGACGTACCAAGTCGTTTTCCATTGTGCCATGGCCTTATAACACCGTCAACACGTGTACAGGCCTCTAAAGGCTGTAATATGGCCTTTTGCAGCCTAATAAAGGCCTTACACGTAGATCACGTGGTTCCGCGCGCTCCGCAGGTTACCATCGGTCTAGTGCTTCCACTCTCAATGGACTACGACGTACCAAGTCGTTTTCCATTGTGCCATGGCCTTATAACACCGTCAACTACGTGTACAGGCCTCTAAAGGCTGTAATATGGCCTTTTGCAGCCTAATAAAGGCCTTACACGTAGATCACGTGGTTCCGCGCCTCCGCAGGTTACCATCGGTCTAGTGCTTCCACTCTCAATGGACTACGACGTACCAAGTCGTTTTCCATTGTGCCATGGCCTTATAACACCGTCAACTACGTGTACAGGCCTCTAAAGGCTGTAATATGGCCTTTTGCAGCCTAATAAAGGCCTTACACGTAGATCACGTGGTTCCGCGCGCCTCCGCAGGTTACCATTCTAGTCTTCACTCTCAATGGACTACTGTTCTCTAGACGTCCAAGTCGTTTTCCATTGTGCCATGGCCTTATAACACCGTCAACTACGTGTACAGGCCTCTAAAGGCTGTAATATGGCCTTTTGCAGCCTAATAAAGGCCTTACACGTAGATCACGTGGTTCCGCGCCTCCGCAGGTTACCATCTCTCTTCCACACTCTCAATGGACTACGACGTCCAAGTCGTTTTCCATTGTGCCATGGCCTTATAACACCGTCAACTACGTGTACAGGCCTCTAAAGGCTGTAATATGGCCTTTTGCAGCCTAATAAAGGCCTTACACGTAGATCACGTGGTTCCGCGCCTCGCAGGTTACCATCGGTCTAGTGTTCCACTCTCAATGGACTACGACGTACCAAGTCGTTTTCCATTGTGCCATGGCCTTATAACACCGTCAACTACGTGTACAGGCCTCTAAAGGCTGTAATATGGCCTTTTGCAGCCTAATAAAGGCCTTACACGTAGATCACGTGGTTCCGCGCGCCTCCGCAGGTTACCATCGGTCTAGTGTTCCACTCTCAATGGACTACGACGTACCAAGTCGTTTTCCATTGTGCCATGGCCTTATAACACCGTCAAACGTGTACAGGCCTCTAAAGGCTGTAATATGGCCTTTTGCAGCCTAATAAAGGCCTTACACGTAGATCACGTGGTTCCGCGCCTCCGCAGGTTACCATCGGTCTAGTGCTTCCACTCTCAATGGACTACGACGTACCAAGTCGTTTTCCATTGTGCCATGGCCTTATAACACCGTCAACTACGTGTACAGGCCTCTAAAGGCTGTAATATGGCCTTTTGCAGCCTAATAAAGGCCTTACACGTAGATCACGTGGTTCCGCGCGCTCCGCAGGTTACCATCGGTCTAGTGCTTCACTCTCAATGGACTACGACGTCCAAGTCGTTTTCCATTGCGCCATGGCCTTATAACACCGTCAACTTGTACAGGCCTCTAAAGGCTGTAATATGGCCTTTTGCAGCCTAATAAAGGCCTTACACGTAGATCACGTGGTTCCGCGCGCCTCCGCAGGTTACCATCGGTCTAGTGCTTCCACTCTCAATGGACTACGACGTCCAAGTCGTTTTCCATTGCGCCATGGCCTTATAACACCGTCAACTACGTGTACAGGCCTCTAAAGGCTGTAATATGGCCTTTTGCAGCCTAATAAAGGCCTTACACGTAGATCACGTGGTTCCGCGCGCCTCCAGGTTACCATCGGTCTAGTGCTTCCACTCTCAATGGACTACGACGTCCAAGTCGTTTTCATTGCGCCATGGCCTTATAACACCGTCAACTACGTGTACAGGCCTCTAAAGGCTGTAATATGGCCTTTTGCAGCCTAATAAAGGCCTTACACGTAGATCACGTGGTTCCGCGCGCCTGCAGGTTACCATCTAGTGCTTCCACTCTCAATGGACTACGACGTACCAAGTCGTTTTCCATTGTGCCATGGCCTTATAACACCGTCAACTACGTGTACAGGCCTCTAAAGGCTGTAATATGGCCTTTTGCAGCCTAATAAAGGCCTTACACGTAGATCACGTGGTTCCGCGCTCCGCAGGTTACCATCGGTCTAGTGCTTCCACTCTCAATGGACTACGACGTACCAAGTCGTTTTCCATTGTGCCATGGCCTTATAACACCGTCAACTACGTGTACAGGCCTCTAAAGGCTGTAATATGGCCTTTTGCAGCCTAATAAAGGCCTTACACGTAGATCACGTGGTTCCGCGCGCCTCCGCAGGTTACCATCGGTCTAGTGTTCCACTCTCAATGGACTACGACGTACCAAGTCGTTTTCCATTGTGCCATGGCCTTATAACACCGTCAACACGTGTACAGGCCTCTAAAGGCTGTAATATGGCCTTTTGCAGCCTAATAAAGGCCTTACACGTAGATCACGTGGTTCCGCGCCCTCCGCAGGTTACCATCGGTCTAGTGTTCCACTCTCAATGGACTACGACGTACCAAGTCGTTTTCCATTGTGCCATGGCCTTATAACACCGTCAACTACGTGTACAGGCCTCTAAAGGCTGTAATATGGCCTTTTGCAGCCTAATAAAGGCCTTACACGTAGATCACGTGGTTCCGCGCGCCCGCAGGTTACCATCGGTCTAGTGTTCCACTCTCAATGGACTACGACGTACCAAGTCGTTTTCCATTGTGCCATGGCCTTATAACACCGTCAACGTGTACAGGCCTCTAAAGGCTGTAATATGGCCTTTTGCAGCCTAATAAAGGCCTTACACGTAGATCACGTGGTTCCTCGCGCCTCCGCAGGTTACCATCGGTCTAGTGCTTCCACTCTCAATGGACTACGACGTACCAAGTCGTTTTCCATTGTGCCATGGCCTTATAACACCGTCAACTACGTGTACAGGCCTCTAAAGGCTGTAATATGGCCTTTTGCAGCCTAATAAAGGCCTTACACGTAGATCACGTGGTTCCCGCGCCTCCGCAGGTTACCATCGGTCTAGTGCTTCCACTCTCAATGGACTGACGTACCAAGTCGTTTTCCATTGTGCCATGGCCTTATAACACCGTCAACTACGTGTACAGGCCTCTAAAGGCTGTAATATGGCCTTTTGCAGCCTAATAAAGGCCTTACACGTAGATCACGTGGTTCCGCGCGCTCGCAGGTTACCATCGGTCTAGTGTTCCACTCTCAATGGACTACGACGTACCAAGTCGTTTTCCATTGTGCCATGGCCTTATAACACCGTCAACTACGTGTACAGGCCTCTAAAGGCTGTAATATGGCCTTTTGCAGCCTAATAAAGGCCTTACACGTAGATCACGTGGTTCCTCGCGCCTCCGCAGGTTACCATCGGTCTAGTGCTTCCACTCTCAATGGACTGCGACGTACCAAGTCGTTTTCCATTGTGCCATGGCCTTATAACACCGTCAACTACGTGTACAGGCCTCTAAAGGCTGTAATATGGCCTTTTGCAGCCTAATAAAGGCCTTACACGTAGATCACGTGGTTCCTCGCGCCTCCGCAGGTTACCATCGGTCTAGTGCTTCCACTCTCAATGGACTACGACGTACCAAGTCGTTTTCCATTGTGCCATGGCCTTATAACACCGTCAACTACGTGTACAGGCCTCTAAAGGCTGTAATATGGCCTTTTGCAGCCTAATAAAGGCCTTACACGTAGATCACGTGGTTCCGCGCGCCTCGCAGGTTACCATCGGTCTAGTGTTCCACTCTCAATGGACTACGACGTACCAAGTCGTTTTCCATTGTGCCATGGCCTTATAACACCGTCAACTACGTGTACAGGCCTCTAAAGGCTGTAATATGGCCTTTTGCAGCCTAATAAAGGCCTTACACGTAGATCACGTGGTTCCGCGCCCTCCGCAGGTTACCATCGGTCTAGTGCTTACTCTCAATGGACTGCGACGTACCAAGTCGTTTTCCATTGTGCCATGGCCTTATAACACCGTCAACTACGTGTACAGGCCTCTAAAGGCTGTAATATGGCCTTTTGCAGCCTAATAAAGGCCTTACACGTAGATCACGTGGTTCCGCGCGCCTCGCAGGTTACCATCGGTCTAGTGTTCCACTCTCAATGGACTACGACGTACCAAGTCGTTTTCCATTGTGCCATGGCCTTATAACACCGTCAACTACGTGTACAGGCCTCTAAAGGCTGTAATATGGCCTTTTGCAGCCTAATAAAGGCCTTACACGTAGATCACGTGGTTCCGCGCGCCTCCGCAGGTTACCATCGGTCTAGTGTTCCACTCTCAATGGACTACGACGTACCAAGTCGTTTTCCATTGTGCCATGGCCTTATAACACCGTCAACTACGTGTACAGGCCTCTAAAGGCTGTAATATGGCCTTTTGCAGCCTAATAAAGGCCTTACACGTAGATCACGTGGTTCCGCGCCTCCGCAGGTTACCATCGGTCTAGTGCTTCCACTCTCAATGGACTACGACGTACCAAGTCGTTTTCATTGTGCCATGGCCTTATAACACCGTCAACTACGTGTACAGGCCTCTAAAGGCTGTAATATGGCCTTTTGCAGCCTAATAAAGGCCTTACACGTAGATCACGTGGTTCCGCGCTCCGCAGGTTACCATCGGTCTAGTGCTTCCACTCTCAATGGACTACGACGTCCAAGTCGTTTTCCATTGTGCCATGGCCTTATAACACCGTCAACTACGTGTACAGGCCTCTAAAGGCTGTAATATGGCCTTTTGCAGCCTAATAAAGGCCTTACACGTAGATCACGTGGTTCCGCGCCTCCGCAGGTTACCATCGGTCTAGTGCTTCCACTCTCAATGGACTACGACGTACCAAGTCGTTTTCCATTGTGCCATGGCCTTATAACACCGTCAACTACGTGTACAGGCCTCTAAAGGCTGTAATATGGCCTTTTGCAGCCTAATAAAGGCCTTACACGTAGATCACGTGGTTCCGCGCCTCGCAGGTTACCATCGGTCTAGTGTTCCACTCTCAATGGACTACGACGTACCAAGTCGTTTTCCATTGTGCCATGGCCTTATAACACCGTCAACTACGTGTACAGGCCTCTAAAGGCTGTAATATGGCCTTTTGCAGCCTAATAAAGGCCTTACACGTAGATCACGTGGTTCCGCGCCTCCGCAGGTTACCATCGGTCTAGTGTTCCACTCTCAATGGACTACGACGTACCAAGTCGTTTTCCATTGTGCCATGGCCTTATAACACCGTCAAACGTGTACAGGCCTCTAAAGGCTGTAATATGGCCTTTTGCAGCCTAATAAAGGCCTTACACGTAGATCACGTGGTTCCGCGCCCTCCGCAGGTTACCATCGGTCTAGTGCTTCCACTCTCAATGGACTACGACGTACCAAGTCGTTTTCCATTGTGCCATGGCCTTATAACACCGTCAACTACGTGTACAGGCCTCTAAAGGCTGTAATATGGCCTTTTGCAGCCTAATAAAGGCCTTACACGTAGATCACGTGGTTCCGCCGCCTCCGCAGGTTACCATCGGTCTAGTGTTCCACTCTCAATGGACTACGACGTACCAAGTCGTTTTCCATTGTGCCATGGCCTTATAACACCGTCAACTACGTGTACAGGCCTCTAAAGGCTGTAATATGGCCTTTTGCAGCCTAATAAAGGCCTTACACGTAGATCACGTGGTTCCGCGCCTCCGCAGGTTACCATCGGTCTAGTGCTTCCACTCTCAATGGACTACGACGTACCAAGTCGTTTTCCATTGTGCCATGGCCTTATAACACCGTCAACTACGTGTACAGGCCTCTAAAGGCTGTAATATGGCCTTTTGCAGCCTAATAAAGGCCTTACACGTAGATCACGTGGTTCCGCGCGCCTCCGCAGGTTACCATCGGTCTAGTGCTTCCACTCTCAATGGACTACGACGTACCAAGTCGTTTTCCATTGTGCCATGGCCTTATAACACCGTCAAACGTGTACAGGCCTCTAAAGGCTGTAATATGGCCTTTTGCAGCCTAATAAAGGCCTTACACGTAGATCACGTGGTTCCGCGCGCCTCCGCAGGTTACCATCGGTCTAGTGTTCCACTCTCAATGGACTACGACGTCCAAGTCGTTTTCCATTGTGCCATGGCCTTATAACACCGTCAACTACGTGTACAGGCCTCTAAAGGCTGTAATATGGCCTTTTGCAGCCTAATAAAGGCCTTACACGTAGATCACGTGGTTCCGCGCGCCTCCGCAGGTTACCATCGGTCTAGTGCTTCCACTCTCAATGGACTACGACGTCCAAGTCGTTTTCCATTGTGCCATGGCCTTATAACACCGTCAACTACGTGTACAGGCCTCTAAAGGCTGTAATATGGCCTTTTGCAGCCTAATAAAGGCCTTACACGTAGATCACGTGGTTCCGCGCCTGCAGGTTACCATCTCTAGTCTTCCACTCTCAATGGACTACGACGTACCAAGTCGTTTTCCATTGTGCCATGGCCTTATAACACCGTCAACTACGTGTACAGGCCTCTAAAGGCTGTAATATGGCCTTTTGCAGCCTAATAAAGGCCTTACACGTAGATCACGTGGTTCCTCGCGCTCCGCAGGTTACCATCGGTCTAGTGCTTCCACTCTCAATGGACTACGACGTACCAAGTCGTTTTCCATTGTGCCATGGCCTTATAACACCGTCAACTACGTGTACAGGCCTCTAAAGGCTGTAATATGGCCTTTTGCAGCCTAATAAAGGCCTTACACGTAGATCACGTGGTTCCGCGCCTCCGCAGGTTACCATCGGTCTAGTGCTTCCACTCTCAATGGACTACGACGTACCAAGTCGTTTTCCATTGTGCCATGGCCTTATAACACCGTCAACTACGTGTACAGGCCTCTAAAGGCTGTAATATGGCCTTTTGCAGCCTAATAAAGGCCTTACACGTAGATCACGTGGTTCCGCGCCTCCGCAGGTTACCATCGGTCTAGTGCTTCCACTCTCAATGGACTACGACGTCCAAGTCGTTTTCCATTGTGCCATGGCCTTATAACACCGTCAACTACGTGTACAGGCCTCTAAAGGCTGTAATATGGCCTTTTGCAGCCTAATAAAGGCCTTACACGTAGATCACGTGGTTCCGCGCGCCTCCGCAGGTTACCATCTCTAGTCTTCCACTCTCAATGGACTACGACGTACCAAGTCGTTTTCCATTGTGCCATGGCCTTATAACACCGTCAACTACGTGTACAGGCCTCTAAAGGCTGTAATATGGCCTTTTGCAGCCTAATAAAGGCCTTACACGTAGATCACGTGGTTCCTCGCCCTCCGCAGGTTACCATCGGTCTAGTGTTCCACTCTCAATGGACTGACGTACCAAGTCGTTTTCCATTGTGCCATGGCCTTATAACACCGTCAACTACGTGTACAGGCCTCTAAAGGCTGTAATATGGCCTTTTGCAGCCTAATAAAGGCCTTACACGTAGATCACGTGGTTCCTCGCGCCTCCGCAGGTTACCATCTCTAGTCTTCCACTCTCAATGGACTACGACGTACCAAGTCGTTTTCCATTGTGCCATGGCCTTATAACACCGTCAACTACGTGTACAGGCCTCTAAAGGCTGTAATATGGCCTTTTGCAGCCTAATAAAGGCCTTACACGTAGATCACGTGGTTCCGCGCTCCGCAGGTTACCATCGGTCTAGTGCTTCCACTCTCAATGGACTACGACGTCCAAGTCGTTTTCCATTGTGCCATGGCCTTATAACACCGTCAACTACGTGTACAGGCCTCTAAAGGCTGTAATATGGCCTTTTGCAGCCTAATAAAGGCCTTACACGTAGATCACGTGGTTCCGCGCGCCTCCGCAGGTTACCATCGGTCTAGTGCCCACTCTCAATGGACTACGACGTACCAAGTCGTTTTCCATTGTGCCATGGCCTTATAACACCGTCAACTACGTGTACAGGCCTCTAAAGGCTGTAATATGGCCTTTTGCAGCCTAATAAAGGCCTTACACGTAGATCACGTGGTTCCGCGCGCCTCCGCAGGTTACCATCGGTCTAGTGCTTCCACTCTCAATGGACTACGACGTACCAAGTCGTTTTCCATTGTGCCATGGCCTTATAACACCGTCAACTACGTGTACAGGCCTCTAAAGGCTGTAATATGGCCTTTTGCAGCCTAATAAAGGCCTTACACGTAGATCACGTGGTTCCGCGCCTCCGCAGGTTACCATCGGTCTAGTGTTCCACTCTCAATGGACTACGACGTACCAAGTCGTTTTCCATTGTGCCATGGCCTTATAACACCGTCAACTACGTGTACAGGCCTCTAAAGGCTGTAATATGGCCTTTTGCAGCCTAATAAAGGCCTTACACGTAGATCACGTGGTTCCGCGTCCTGCAGGTTACCATCGGTCTAGTGCTTCCACTCTCAATGGACTACGACGTACCAAGTCGTTTTCCATTGTGCCATGGCCTTATAACACCGTCAACTACGTGTACAGGCCTCTAAAGGCTGTAATATGGCCTTTTGCAGCCTAATAAAGGCCTTACACGTAGATCACGTGGTTCCCGCGCTCCGCAGGTTACCATCGGTCTAGTGCTTCCACTCTCAATGGACTACGACGTACCAAGTCGTTTTCCATTGTGCCATGGCCTTATAACACCGTCAACTACGTGTACAGGCCTCTAAAGGCTGTAATATGGCCTTTTGCAGCCTAATAAAGGCCTTACACGTAGATCACGTGGTTCCGCGCGCCTCCGCAGGTTACCATCGGTCTAGTGTTCCACTCTCAATGGACTACGACGTACCAAGTCGTTTTCCATTGTGCCATGGCCTTATAACACCGTCAACACGTGTACAGGCCTCTAAAGGCTGTAATATGGCCTTTTGCAGCCTAATAAAGGCCTTACACGTAGATCACGTGGTTCCGCGCCTCCGCAGGTTACCATCGGTCTAGTGCTTCCACTCTCAATGGACTACGACGTCCAAGTCGTTTTCCATTGCCATGGCCTTATAACACCGTCAACTACGTGTACAGGCCTCTAAAGGCTGTAATATGGCCTTTTGCAGCCTAATAAAGGCCTTACACGTAGATCACGTGGTTCCGCGCCTCCGCAGGTTACCATCGGTCTAGTGCTTCCACTCTCAATGGACTACGACGTACCAAGTCGTTTTCCATTGTGCCATGGCCTTATAACACCGTCAACTACGTGTACAGGCCTCTAAAGGCTGTAATATGGCCTTTTGCAGCCTAATAAAGGCCTTACACGTAGATCACGTGGTTCCGCGCGCCTCCGCAGGTTACCATCTATCTAGTCCACTCTCAATGGACTACGACGTACCAAGTCGTTTTCCATTGTGCCATGGCCTTATAACACCGTCAACTACGTGTACAGGCCTCTAAAGGCTGTAATATGGCCTTTTGCAGCCTAATAAAGGCCTTACACGTAGATCACGTGGTTCCGCGCGCCTCCGCAGGTTACCATCTCTAGTGCTTCCACTCTCAATGGACTACGACGTACCAAGTCGTTTTCCATTGTGCCATGGCCTTATAACACCGTCAACTACGTGTACAGGCCTCTAAAGGCTGTAATATGGCCTTTTGCAGCCTAATAAAGGCCTTACACGTAGATCACGTGGTTCCGCGCCTCCGCAGGTTACCATCGGTCTAGTGTTCCACTCTCAATGGACTACGACGTACCAAGTCGTTTTCCATTGTGCCATGGCCTTATAACACCGTCAACACGTGTACAGGCCTCTAAAGGCTGTAATATGGCCTTTTGCAGCCTAATAAAGGCCTTACACGTAGATCACGTGGTTCCGCGCGCCTCCGCAGGTTACCATCGGTCTCTAGTGCTTCCACTCTCAATGGACTACGACGTACCAAGTCGTTTTCCATTGTGCCATGGCCTTATAACACCGTCAACTACGTGTACAGGCCTCTAAAGGCTGTAATATGGCCTTTTGCAGCCTAATAAAGGCCTTACACGTAGATCACGTGGTTCCGCGCGCCTCCGCAGGTTACCATCGGTCTAGTGCTTCCACTCTCAATGGACTACGACGTCCAAGTCGTTTTCCATTGTGCCATGGCCTTATAACACCGTCAACTACGTGTACAGGCCTCTAAAGGCTGTAATATGGCCTTTTGCAGCCTAATAAAGGCCTTACACGTAGATCACGTGGTTCCGCGGCCTCCGCAGGTTACCATCGGTCTAGTGCCCACTCTCAATGGACTACGACGTCCAAGTCGTTTTCCATTGCGCCATGGCCTTATAACACCGTCAACTACGTGTACAGGCCTCTAAAGGCTGTAATATGGCCTTTTGCAGCCTAATAAAGGCCTTACACGTAGATCACGTGGTTCCGCGCGCCTCCGCAGGTTACCATCGGTCTAGTGCTTCCACTCTCAATGGACTACGACGTCCAAGTCGTTTTCCATTGTGCCATGGCCTTATAACACCGTCAACTACGTGTACAGGCCTCTAAAGGCTGTAATATGGCCTTTTGCAGCCTAATAAAGGCCTTACACGTAGATCACGTGGTTCCGCGCCTCCGCAGGTTACCATCGGTCTAGTCTTCCACTCTCAATGGACTACGACGTACCAAGTCGTTTTCCATTGTGCCATGGCCTTATAACACCGTCAACTACGTGTACAGGCCTCTAAAGGCTGTAATATGGCCTTTTGCAGCCTAATAAAGGCCTTACACGTAGATCACGTGGTTCCGCGCGCCTGCAGGTTACCATCTCTAGTGCTTCCACTCTCAATGGACTACGACGTACCAAGTCGTTTTCCATTGTGCCATGGCCTTATAACACCGTCAACTACGTGTACAGGCCTCTAAAGGCTGTAATATGGCCTTTTGCAGCCTAATAAAGGCCTTACACGTAGATCACGTGGTTCCGCGCCTCCGCAGGTTACCATCGGTCTAGTGCTTCCACTCTCAATGGACTACGACGTACCAAGTCGTTTTCCATTGTGCCATGGCCTTATAACACCGTCAACTACGTGTACAGGCCTCTAAAGGCTGTAATATGGCCTTTTGCAGCCTAATAAAGGCCTTACACGTAGATCACGTGGTTCCGCGCGCCTCCGCAGGTTACCATCGGTCTAGTGTTCCACTCTCAATGGACTACGACGTACCAAGTCGTTTTCCATTGTGCCATGGCCTTATAACACCGTCAACTACGTGTACAGGCCTCTAAAGGCTGTAATATGGCCTTTTGCAGCCTAATAAAGGCCTTACACGTAGATCACGTGGTTCCTCGCCCTCCGCAGGTTACCATCGGTCTAGTGCTTCCACTCTCAATGGACTACGACGTACCAAGTCGTTTTCCATTGTGCCATGGCCTTATAACACCGTCAACTACGTGTACAGGCCTCTAAAGGCTGTAATATGGCCTTTTGCAGCCTAATAAAGGCCTTACACGTAGATCACGTGGTTCCGCGCGCCCGCAGGTTACCATCGGTCTAGTGCTTCCACTCTCAATGGACTACGACGTACCAAGTCGTTTTCCATTGTGCCATGGCCTTATAACACCGTCAACTACGTGTACAGGCCTCTAAAGGCTGTAATATGGCCTTTTGCAGCCTAATAAAGGCCTTACACGTAGATCACGTGGTTCCGCGCCTCCGCAGGTTACCATCGGTCTAGTGTTCCACTCTCAATGGAACGACGTACCAAGTCGTTTTCCATTGTGCCATGGCCTTATAACACCGTCAACTACGTGTACAGGCCTCTAAAGGCTGTAATATGGCCTTTTGCAGCCTAATAAAGGCCTTACACGTAGATCACGTGGTTCCTCGCCTCCGCAGGTTACCATCGGTCTAGTGCTTCCACTCTCAATGGACTGACGTACCAAGTCGTTTTCCATTGTGCCATGGCCTTATAACACCGTCAACTACGTGTACAGGCCTCTAAAGGCTGTAATATGGCCTTTTGCAGCCTAATAAAGGCCTTACACGTAGATCACGTGGTTCCGCGCGCTCCGCAGGTTACCATCGGTCTAGTGTTCCACTCTCAATGGACTACGACGTACCAAGTCGTTTTCCATTGTGCCATGGCCTTATAACACCGTCAACTACGTGTACAGGCCTCTAAAGGCTGTAATATGGCCTTTTGCAGCCTAATAAAGGCCTTACACGTAGATCACGTGGTTCCGCGCCTCCGCAGGTTACCATCGGTCTAGTGCTTCCACTCTCAATGGACTACGACGTACCAAGTCGTTTTCCATTGTGCCATGGCCTTATAACACCGTCAACTACGTGTACAGGCCTCTAAAGGCTGTAATATGGCCTTTTGCAGCCTAATAAAGGCCTTACACGTAGATCACGTGGTTCCTCGCGCCTCCGCAGGTTACCATCGGTCTAGTGTTCCACTCTCAATGGACTACGACGTACCAAGTCGTTTTCCATTGTGCCATGGCCTTATAACACCGTCAACTACGTGTACAGGCCTCTAAAGGCTGTAATATGGCCTTTTGCAGCCTAATAAAGGCCTTACACGTAGATCACGTGGTTCCGCGCGCCTCCGCAGGTTACCATCGGTCTAGTGTTCCACTCTCAATGGACTACGACGTACCAAGTCGTTTTCCATTGTGCCATGGCCTTATAACACCGTCAACTACGTGTACAGGCCTCTAAAGGCTGTAATATGGCCTTTTGCAGCCTAATAAAGGCCTTACACGTAGATCACGTGGTTCCGCGCCCTCCGCAGGTTACCATCGGTCTAGTGCTTCCACTCTCAATGGACTACGACGTACCAAGTCGTTTTCCATTGCGCCATGGCCTTATAACACCGTCAACTACGTGTACAGGCCTCTAAAGGCTGTAATATGGCCTTTTGCAGCCTAATAAAGGCCTTACACGTAGATCACGTGGTTCCGCGCCCTCCGCAGGTTACCATCGGTCTAGTGTTCCACTCTCAATGGACTACGACGTACCAAGTCGTTTTCCATTGTGCCATGGCCTTATAACACCGTCAACTACGTGTACAGGCCTCTAAAGGCTGTAATATGGCCTTTTGCAGCCTAATAAAGGCCTTACACGTAGATCACGTGGTTCCGCGCGCCTCCGCAGGTTACCATCGGTCTAGTGTTCCACTCTCAATGGACTACGACGTACCAAGTCGTTTTCCATTGTGCCATGGCCTTATAACACCGTCAACTACGTGTACAGGCCTCTAAAGGCTGTAATATGGCCTTTTGCAGCCTAATAAAGGCCTTACACGTAGATCACGTGGTTCGCGCGCTCCGCAGGTTACCATCGGTCTAGTGTTCCACTCTCAATGGACTACGACGTACCAAGTCGTTTTCCATTGTGCCATGGCCTTATAACACCGTCAACTACGTGTACAGGCCTCTAAAGGCTGTAATATGGCCTTTTGCAGCCTAATAAAGGCCTTACACGTAGATCACGTGGTTCCGCGCCTCCGCAGGTTACCATCGGTCTAGTGCTTCCACTCTCAATGGACTACGACGTACCAAGTCGTTTTCCATTGTGCCATGGCCTTATAACACCGTCAACTACGTGTACAGGCCTCTAAAGGCTGTAATATGGCCTTTTGCAGCCTAATAAAGGCCTTACACGTAGATCACGTGGTTCCGCGCGCCTCCGCAGGTTACCATCGGTCTAGTGCTTCCACTCTCAATGGACTACGACGTACCAAGTCGTTTTCCATTGTGCCATGGCCTTATAACACCGTCAACTACGTGTACAGGCCTCTAAAGGCTGTAATATGGCCTTTTGCAGCCTAATAAAGGCCTTACACGTAGATCACGTGGTTCCGCGCCTCCGCAGGTTACCATCGGTCTAGTGCTTCCACTCTCAATGGACTACGACGTACCAAGTCGTTTTCCATTGTGCCATGGCCTTATAACACCGTCAACTACGTGTACAGGCCTCTAAAGGCTGTAATATGGCCTTTTGCAGCCTAATAAAGGCCTTACACGTAGATCACGTGGTTCCCGCGCCTCCGCAGGTTACCATCGGTCTAGTGTTCCACTCTCAATGGACTACGACGTACCAAGTCGTTTTCCATTGTGCCATGGCCTTATAACACCGTCAACACGTGTACAGGCCTCTAAAGGCTGTAATATGGCCTTTTGCAGCCTAATAAAGGCCTTACACGTAGATCACGTGGTTCCGCGCCCTGCAGGTTACCATCGGTCTAGTGTTCCACTCTCAATGGACTACGACGTACCAAGTCGTTTTCCATTGTGCCATGGCCTTATAACACCGTCAACTACGTGTACAGGCCTCTAAAGGCTGTAATATGGCCTTTTGCAGCCTAATAAAGGCCTTACACGTAGATCACGTGGTTCCGCGCCCCGCAGGTTACCATCGGTCTAGTGCTTCCACTCTCAATGGACTACGACGTCCAAGTCGTTTTCCATTGTGCCATGGCCTTATAACACCGTCAACTACGTGTACAGGCCTCTAAAGGCTGTAATATGGCCTTTTGCAGCCTAATAAAGGCCTTACACGTAGATCACGTGGTTCCTCGCCCTCCGCAGGTTACCATCGGTCTAGTGTTCCACTCTCAATGGACTGCGACGTACCAAGTCGTTTTCCATTGTGCCATGGCCTTATAACACCGTCAACTGTACAGGCCTCTAAAGGCTGTAATATGGCCTTTTGCAGCCTAATAAAGGCCTTACACGTAGATCACGTGGTTCCCGCGCCTCCGCAGGTTACCATCGGTCTAGTGCTTCCACTCTCAATGGACTACGACGTACCAAGTCGTTTTCCATTGTGCCATGGCCTTATAACACCGTCAACTACGTGTACAGGCCTCTAAAGGCTGTAATATGGCCTTTTGCAGCCTAATAAAGGCCTTACACGTAGATCACGTGGTTCCGCGCGCCTGCAGGTTACCATCGGTCTAGTGTTCCACTCTCAATGGACTACGACGTACCAAGTCGTTTTCCATTGTGCCATGGCCTTATAACACCGTCAACTACGTGTACAGGCCTCTAAAGGCTGTAATATGGCCTTTTGCAGCCTAATAAAGGCCTTACACGTAGATCACGTGGTTCCGCGCGCCTCCGCAGGTTACCATCGGTCTAGTGCTTCCACTCTCAATGGACTACGACGTCCAAGTCGTTTTCCATTGTGCCATGGCCTTATAACACCGTCAACTACGTGTACAGGCCTCTAAAGGCTGTAATATGGCCTTTTGCAGCCTAATAAAGGCCTTACACGTAGATCACGTGGTTCCGCGCCCTCCGCAGGTTACCATCGGTCTAGTGCTTCCACTCTCAATGGACTACGACGTACCAAGTCGTTTTCCATTGTGCCATGGCCTTATAACACCGTCAACTACGTGTACAGGCCTCTAAAGGCTGTAATATGGCCTTTTGCAGCCTAATAAAGGCCTTACACGTAGATCACGTGGTTCCGCGCGCCTGCAGGTTACCATCTCTAGTGCTTCCACTCTCAATGGACTACGACGTCCAAGTCGTTTTCCATTGTGCCATGGCCTTATAACACCGTCAACTACGTGTACAGGCCTCTAAAGGCTGTAATATGGCCTTTTGCAGCCTAATAAAGGCCTTACACGTAGATCACGTGGTTCCTCGCGCCTCCGCAGGTTACCATCGGTCTAGTGCTTCCACTCTCAATGGACTACGACGTACCAAGTCGTTTTCCATTGTGCCATGGCCTTATAACACCGTCAACTACGTGTACAGGCCTCTAAAGGCTGTAATATGGCCTTTTGCAGCCTAATAAAGGCCTTACACGTAGATCACGTGGTTCCGCGCGCCTCCGCAGGTTACCATCGGTCTAGTGCTTCCACTCTCAATGGACTACGACGTACCAAGTCGTTTTCCATTGTGCCATGGCCTTATAACACCGTCAACTACGTGTACAGGCCTCTAAAGGCTGTAATATGGCCTTTTGCAGCCTAATAAAGGCCTTACACGTAGATCACGTGGTTCCGCGCCTCCGCAGGTTACCATCGGTCTAGTGCTTCCACTCTCAATGGACTACGACGTCCAAGTCGTTTTCCATTGCCATGGCCTTATAACACCGTCAACTACGTGTACAGGCCTCTAAAGGCTGTAATATGGCCTTTTGCAGCCTAATAAAGGCCTTACACGTAGATCACGTGGTTCCGCGCCTCCGCAGGTTACCATCGGTCTAGTGTTCCACTCTCAATGGACTACGACGTACCAAGTCGTTTTCCATTGTGCCATGGCCTTATAACACCGTCAACTACGTGTACAGGCCTCTAAAGGCTGTAATATGGCCTTTTGCAGCCTAATAAAGGCCTTACACGTAGATCACGTGGTTCCTCGCCCTCCGCAGGTTACCATCGGTCTAGTCTTCCACTCTCAATGGACTACGACGTACCAAGTCGTTTTCCATTGTGCCATGGCCTTATAACACCGTCAACTACGTGTACAGGCCTCTAAAGGCTGTAATATGGCCTTTTGCAGCCTAATAAAGGCCTTACACGTAGATCACGTGGTTCCGCGCCTCCGCAGGTTACCATCGGTCTAGTGCTTCCACTCTCAATGGACTACGACGTACCAAGTCGTTTTCCATTGTGCCATGGCCTTATAACACCGTCAACTACGTGTACAGGCCTCTAAAGGCTGTAATATGGCCTTTTGCAGCCTAATAAAGGCCTTACACGTAGATCACGTGGTTCCGCGCCTCCGCAGGTTACCATCGGTCTAGTGCTTCCACTCTCAATGGACTACGACGTACCAAGTCGTTTTCCATTGTGCCATGGCCTTATAACACCGTCAACTACGTGTACAGGCCTCTAAAGGCTGTAATATGGCCTTTTGCAGCCTAATAAAGGCCTTACACGTAGATCACGTGGTTCCGCGCCTCCGCAGGTTACCATCGGTCTAGTGCTTCCACTCTCAATGGACTACGACGTCCAAGTCGTTTTCCATTGTGCCATGGCCTTATAACACCGTCAACTACGTGTACAGGCCTCTAAAGGCTGTAATATGGCCTTTTGCAGCCTAATAAAGGCCTTACACGTAGATCACGTGGTTCCTCGCCCTCCGCAGGTTACCATCGGTCTAGTGTTCCACTCTCAATGGACTACGACGTACCAAGTCGTTTTCCATTGTGCCATGGCCTTATAACACCGTCAACTACGTGTACAGGCCTCTAAAGGCTGTAATATGGCCTTTTGCAGCCTAATAAAGGCCTTACACGTAGATCGTGGTTCGTCGGTTCCTCGCGGTTACCGCAGGTTACCATCGGTCTAGTGTTCTTCCACTCTCAATGGACTACGACGTACCAAGTCGTTTTCCATTGTGCCATGGCCTTATAACACCGTCAACTACGTGTACAGGCCTCTAAAGGCTGTAATATGGCCTTTTGCAGCCTAATAAAGGCCTTACACGTAGATCACGTGGTTCCGCGCCCTCCGCAGGTTACCATCGGTCTAGTGCTTCCACTCTCAATGGACTACGACGTACCAAGTCGTTTTCCATTGTGCCATGGCCTTATAACACCGTCAACTACGTGTACAGGCCTCTAAAGGCTGTAATATGGCCTTTTGCAGCCTAATAAAGGCCTTACACGTAGATCACGTGGTTCCGCTCCGCAGGTTACCATCTCTAGTGCTTCCACTCTCAATGGACTACGACGTACCAAGTCGTTTTCCATTGTGCCATGGCCTTATAACACCGTCAACTACGTGTACAGGCCTCTAAAGGCTGTAATATGGCCTTTTGCAGCCTAATAAAGGCCTTACACGTAGATCACGTGGTTCCGCGCCTCCGCAGGTTACCATCGGTCTAGTGTTCCACTCTCAATGGACTACGACGTACCAAGTCGTTTTCCATTGTGCCATGGCCTTATAACACCGTCAACTACGTGTACAGGCCTCTAAAGGCTGTAATATGGCCTTTTGCAGCCTAATAAAGGCCTTACACGTAGATCACGTGGTTCCGCGCCTCCGCAGGTTACCATCGGTCTAGTGTTCCACTCTCAATGGACTACGACGTACCAAGTCGTTTTCCATTGTGCCATGGCCTTATAACACCGTCAACTACGTGTACAGGCCTCTAAAGGCTGTAATATGGCCTTTTGCAGCCTAATAAAGGCCTTACACGTAGATCACGTGGTTCCGCGCCCTCCGCAGGTTACCATCGGTCTAGTGTTCCACTCTCAATGGACTACGACGTACCAAGTCGTTTTCCATTGTGCCATGGCCTTATAACACCGTCAACTACGTGTACAGGCCTCTAAAGGCTGTAATATGGCCTTTTGCAGCCTAATAAAGGCCTTACACGTAGATCACGTGGTTCCGCGCCCTCCGCAGGTTACCATCGGTCTAGTGCTTCCACTCTCAATGGACTACGACGTACCAAGTCGTTTTCCATTGTGCCATGGCCTTATAACACCGTCAACTACGTGTACAGGCCTCTAAAGGCTGTAATATGGCCTTTTGCAGCCTAATAAAGGCCTTACACGTAGATCACGTGGTTCCTCGCCCTCCGCAGGTTACCATCGGTCTAGTGCTTCCACTCTCAATGGACTACGACGTACCAAGTCGTTTTCCATTGTGCCATGGCCTTATAACACCGTCAACTACGTGTACAGGCCTCTAAAGGCTGTAATATGGCCTTTTGCAGCCTAATAAAGGCCTTACACGTAGATCACGTGGTTCCGCGCGCCTCCGCAGGTTACCATCTCTAGTGCTTCCACTCTCAATGGACTACGACGTACCAAGTCGTTTTCCATTGTGCCATGGCCTTATAACACCGTCAACTACGTGTACAGGCCTCTAAAGGCTGTAATATGGCCTTTTGCAGCCTAATAAAGGCCTTACACGTAGATCACGTGGTTCCGCGCCCTCCGCAGGTTACCATCGGTCTAGTGTTCCACTCTCAATGGACTACGACGTACCAAGTCGTTTTCCATTGTGCCATGGCCTTATAACACCGTCAACTACGTGTACAGGCCTCTAAAGGCTGTAATATGGCCTTTTGCAGCCTAATAAAGGCCTTACACGTAGATCACGTGGTTCCGCGCGCCTCCGCAGGTTACCATCTCTCTAATCCTTCCACTCTCAATGGACTACGACGTACCAAGTCGTTTTCCATTGTGCCATGGCCTTATAACACCGTCAACTACGTGTACAGGCCTCTAAAGGCCGTAATATGGCCTTTTGCAGCCTAATAAAGGCCTTACACGTAGATCACGTGGTTCCGCGCCTCCGCAGGTTACCATCGGTCTAGTGCTTCCACTCTCAATGGACTACGACGTACCAAGTCGTTTTCCATTGTGCCATGGCCTTATAACACCGTCAACTACGTGTACAGGCCTCTAAAGGCTGTAATATGGCCTTTTGCAGCCTAATAAAGGCCTTACACGTAGATCACGTGGTTCCGCGCGCCTCCGCAGGTTACCATCGGTCTAGTGCCCACTCTCAATGGACTACGACGTCCAAGTCGTTTTCCATTGTGCCATGGCCTTATAACACCGTCAACTACGTGTACAGGCCTCTAAAGGCTGTAATATGGCCTTTTGCAGCCTAATAAAGGCCTTACACGTAGATCACGTGGTTCCGCGCGCCTCCGCAGGTTACCATCGGTCTAGTGTTCCACTCTCAATGGACTACGACGTACCAAGTCGTTTTCCATTGTGCCATGGCCTTATAACACCGTCAACTACGTGTACAGGCCTCTAAAGGCTGTAATATGGCCTTTTGCAGCCTAATAAAGGCCTTACACGTAGATCACGTGGTTCCGCGCGCCTCCGCAGGTTACCATCGGTCTAGTGCTTCCACTCTCAATGGACTACGACGTACCAAGTCGTTTTCCATTGTGCCATGGCCTTATAACACCGTCAACTACGTGTACAGGCCTCTAAAGGCTGTAATATGGCCTTTTGCAGCCTAATAAAGGCCTTACACGTAGATCACGTGGTTCCGCGCCTGCAGGTTACCATCTCTAGTGCTTCCACTCTCAATGGACTACGACGTACCAAGTCGTTTTCCATTGTGCCATGGCCTTATAACACCGTCAACTACGTGTACAGGCCTCTAAAGGCTGTAATATGGCCTTTTGCAGCCTAATAAAGGCCTTACACGTAGATCACGTGGTTCCTCGCCCTCCGCAGGTTACCATCGGTCTAGTGCTTCCACTCTCAATGGACTACGACGTACCAAGTCGTTTTCCATTGTGCCATGGCCTTATAACACCGTCAACTACGTGTACAGGCCTCTAAAGGCTGTAATATGGCCTTTTGCAGCCTAATAAAGGCCTTACACGTAGATCACGTGGTTCCGCGCGCCTCCGCAGGTTACCATCGGTCTAGTGTTCCACTCTCAATGGACTACGACGTACCAAGTCGTTTTCCATTGTGCCATGGCCTTATAACACCGTCAACACGTGTACAGGCCTCTAAAGGCTGTAATATGGCCTTTTGCAGCCTAATAAAGGCCTTACACGTAGATCACGTGGTTCCGCGCCCTCCGCAGGTTACCATCGGTCTAGTGTTCCACTCTCAATGGACTACGACGTACCAAGTCGTTTTCCATTGTGCCATGGCCTTATAACACCGTCAACTACGTGTACAGGCCTCTAAAGGCTGTAATATGGCCTTTTGCAGCCTAATAAAGGCCTTACACGTAGATCACGTGGTTCCTCGCCCTCCGCAGGTTACCATCGGTCTAGTGCTTCCACTCTCAATGGACTACGACGTACCAAGTCGTTTTCCATTGTGCCATGGCCTTATAACACCGTCAACTACGTGTACAGGCCTCTAAAGGCTGTAATATGGCCTTTTGCAGCCTAATAAAGGCCTTACACGTAGATCACGTGGTTCCCGCCCTGCAGGTTACCATCTCTAGTGCTTCCACTCTCAATGGACTACGACGTACCAAGTCGTTTTCCATTGTGCCATGGCCTTATAACACCGTCAACTACGTGTACAGGCCTCTAAAGGCTGTAATATGGCCTTTTGCAGCCTAATAAAGGCCTTACACGTAGATCACGTGGTTCCTCGCGCCTCCGCAGGTTACCATCGGTCTAGTGCTTCCACTCTCAATGGACTACGACGTACCAAGTCGTTTTCCATTGTGCCATGGCCTTATAACACCGTCAACTACGTGTACAGGCCTCTAAAGGCTGTAATATGGCCTTTTGCAGCCTAATAAAGGCCTTACACGTAGATCACGTGGTTCCGCGCGCCTCCGCAGGTTACCATCGGTCTAGTGCTTCCACTCTCAATGGACTACGACGTACCAAGTCGTTTTCCATTGTGCCATGGCCTTATAACACCGTCAACTACGTGTACAGGCCTCTAAAGGCTGTAATATGGCCTTTTGCAGCCTAATAAAGGCCTTACACGTAGATCACGTGGTTCCGCTCGCAGGTTACCATCTTCTAGTCTTCCACTCTCAATGGACTACGACGTACCAAGTCGTTTTCCATTGTGCCATGGCCTTATAACACCGTCAACTACGTGTACAGGCCTCTAAAGGCTGTAATATGGCCTTTTGCAGCCTAATAAAGGCCTTACACGTAGATCACGTGGTTCCGCGCCCTCGCAGGTTACCATCGGTCTAGTGTTCCACTCTCAATGGACTACGACGTACCAAGTCGTTTTCCATTGTGCCATGGCCTTATAACACCGTCAACTACGTGTACAGGCCTCTAAAGGCTGTAATATGGCCTTTTGCAGCCTAATAAAGGCCTTACACGTAGATCACGTGGTTCCGCGCGCCTCCGCAGGTTACCATCTCTAGTGCTTCCACTCTCAATGGACTACGACGTACCAAGTCGTTTTCCATTGTGCCATGGCCTTATAACACCGTCAACTACGTGTACAGGCCTCTAAAGGCTGTAATATGGCCTTTTGCAGCCTAATAAAGGCCTTACACGTAGATCACGTGGTTCCGCGCTCCGCAGGTTACCATCGGTCTAGTGCTTCCACTCTCAATGGACTACGACGTCCAAGTCGTTTTCCATTGTGCCATGGCCTTATAACACCGTCAACTACGTGTACAGGCCTCTAAAGGCTGTAATATGGCCTTTTGCAGCCTAATAAAGGCCTTACACGTAGATCACGTGGTTCCCGCGCCTCCGCAGGTTACCATCGGTCTAGTGTTCCACTCTCAATGGACTACGACGTACCAAGTCGTTTTCCATTGCGCCATGGCCTTATAACACCGTCAACTACGTGTACAGGCCTCTAAAGGCTGTAATATGGCCTTTTGCAGCCTAATAAAGGCCTTACACGTAGATCACGTGGTTCCGCGCCTCCGCAGGTTACCATCGGTCTAGTGCTTCCACTCTCAATGGACTACGACGTACCAAGTCGTTTTCCATTGTGCCATGGCCTTATAACACCGTCAACTACGTGTACAGGCCTCTAAAGGCTGTAATATGGCCTTTTGCAGCCTAATAAAGGCCTTACACGTAGATCACGTGGTTCCGCGCGCCTCCGCAGGTTACCATCGGTCTAGTGCTTCCACTCTCAATGGACTACGACGTCCAAGTCGTTTTCCATTGTGCCATGGCCTTATAACACCGTCAACTACGTGTACAGGCCTCTAAAGGCTGTAATATGGCCTTTTGCAGCCTAATAAAGGCCTTACACGTAGATCACGTGGTTCCGCGCGCCTCCGCAGGTTACCATCTCTAGTGCTTCCACTCTCAATGGACTACGACGTACCAAGTCGTTTTCCATTGTGCCATGGCCTTATAACACCGTCAACTACGTGTACAGGCCTCTAAAGGCTGTAATATGGCCTTTTGCAGCCTAATAAAGGCCTTACACGTAGATCACGTGGTTCCGCGCCCTCCGCAGGTTACCATCGGTCTAGTGCTTCCACTCTCAATGGACTACGACGTACCAAGTCGTTTTCCATTGTGCCATGGCCTTATAACACCGTCAACTACGTGTACAGGCCTCTAAAGGCTGTAATATGGCCTTTTGCAGCCTAATAAAGGCCTTACACGTAGATCACGTGGTTCCGCGCGCCTCCGCAGGTTACCATCGGTCTAGTGTTCCACTCTCAATGGACTACGACGTACCAAGTCGTTTTCCATTGTGCCATGGCCTTATAACACCGTCAACACGTGTACAGGCCTCTAAAGGCTGTAATATGGCCTTTTGCAGCCTAATAAAGGCCTTACACGTAGATCACGTGGTTCCGCGCCCTCCGCAGGTTACCATCGGTCTAGTGTTCCACTCTCAATGGACTACGACGTACCAAGTCGTTTTCCATTGTGCCATGGCCTTATAACACCGTCAACTACGTGTACAGGCCTCTAAAGGCTGTAATATGGCCTTTTGCAGCCTAATAAAGGCCTTACACGTAGATCACGTGGTTCCCGCTCCGCAGGTTACCATCGGTCTAGTGCTTCCACTCTCAATGGACTACGACGTACCAAGTCGTTTTCCATTGTGCCATGGCCTTATAACACCGTCAACTACGTGTACAGGCCTCTAAAGGCTGTAATATGGCCTTTTGCAGCCTAATAAAGGCCTTACACGTAGATCACGTGGTTCCGCGCCTCCGCAGGTTACCATCTCTAGTGCTTCCACTCTCAATGGACTACGACGTACCAAGTCGTTTTCCATTGTGCCATGGCCTTATAACACCGTCAACTACGTGTACAGGCCTCTAAAGGCTGTAATATGGCCTTTTGCAGCCTAATAAAGGCCTTACACGTAGATCACGTGGTTCCGCCCTCCGCAGGTTACCATCGGTCTAGTGTTCCACTCTCAATGGACTACGACGTACCAAGTCGTTTTCCATTGTGCCATGGCCTTATAACACCGTCAACTACGTGTACAGGCCTCTAAAGGCTGTAATATGGCCTTTTGCAGCCTAATAAAGGCCTTACACGTAGATCACGTGGTTCCGCGCGCCTCCGCAGGTTACCATCTCTAGTGCTTCCACTCTCAATGGACTACGACGTACCAAGTCGTTTTCCATTGTGCCATGGCCTTATAACACCGTCAACTACGTGTACAGGCCTCTAAAGGCTGTAATATGGCCTTTTGCAGCCTAATAAAGGCCTTACACGTAGATCACGTGGTTCCGCGCCTCCGCAGGTTACCATCGGTCTAGTGTTCCACTCTCAATGGACTACGACGTACCAAGTCGTTTTCCATTGTGCCATGGCCTTATAACACCGTCAACTACGTGTACAGGCCTCTAAAGGCTGTAATATGGCCTTTTGCAGCCTAATAAAGGCCTTACACGTAGATCACGTGGTTCCGCGCCTCCGCAGGTTACCATCGGTCTAGTGCCCACTCTCAATGGACTACGACGTCCAAGTCGTTTTCCATTGTGCCATGGCCTTATAACACCGTCAACTACGTGTACAGGCCTCTAAAGGCTGTAATATGGCCTTTTGCAGCCTAATAAAGGCCTTACACGTAGATCACGTGGTTCCGCGCCCTCCGCAGGTTACCATCGGTCTAGTGTTCCACTCTCAATGGACTACGACGTACCAAGTCGTTTTCCATTGTGCCATGGCCTTATAACACCGTCAACACGTGTACAGGCCTCTAAAGGCTGTAATATGGCCTTTTGCAGCCTAATAAAGGCCTTACACGTAGATCACGTGGTTCCGCGCCTCCGCAGGTTACCATCGGTCTAGTGTTCCACTCTCAATGGACTACGACGTACCAAGTCGTTTTCCATTGTGCCATGGCCTTATAACACCGTCAACTACGTGTACAGGCCTCTAAAGGCTGTAATATGGCCTTTTGCAGCCTAATAAAGGCCTTACACGTAGATCACGTGGTTCCTCGCGCCTCCGCAGGTTACCATCGGTCTAGTGTTCCACTCTCAATGGACTACGACGTACCAAGTCGTTTTCCATTGTGCCATGGCCTTATAACACCGTCAACTACGTGTACAGGCCTCTAAAGGCTGTAATATGGCCTTTTGCAGCCTAATAAAGGCCTTACACGTAGATCACGTGGTTCCTCGCCTCCGCAGGTTACCATCGGTCTAGTGTTCCACTCTCAATGGACTACGACGTACCAAGTCGTTTTCCATTGTGCCATGGCCTTATAACACCGTCAACTACGTGTACAGGCCTCTAAAGGCTGTAATATGGCCTTTTGCAGCCTAATAAAGGCCTTACACGTAGATCACGTGGTTCCGCCTCCGCAGGTTACCATCGGTCTAGTGTTCCACTCTCAATGGACTACGACGTCCAAGTCGTTTTCCATTGTGCCATGGCCTTATAACACCGTCAACTACGTGTACAGGCCTCTAAAGGCTGTAATATGGCCTTTTGCAGCCTAATAAAGGCCTTACACGTAGATCACGTGGTTCCTCGCCCCCGCAGGTTACCATCGGTCTAGTGTTCCACTCTCAATGGACTACGACGTACCAAGTCGTTTTCCATTGTGCCATGGCCTTATAACACCGTCAACTACGTGTACAGGCCTCTAAAGGCTGTAATATGGCCTTTTGCAGCCTAATAAAGGCCTTACACGTAGATCACGTGGTTCCGCGCCCTCCGCAGGTTACCATCGGTCTAGTGTTCCACTCTCAATGGACTACGACGTACCAAGTCGTTTTCCATTGTGCCATGGCCTTATAACACCGTCAACTACGTGTACAGGCCTCTAAAGGCTGTAATATGGCCTTTTGCAGCCTAATAAAGGCCTTACACGTAGATCACGTGGTTCCGCGCGCCGCAGGTTACCATCTCTAGTGTTCCACTCTCAATGGACTACGACGTACCAAGTCGTTTTCCATTGTGCCATGGCCTTATAACACCGTCAACTACGTGTACAGGCCTCTAAAGGCTGTAATATGGCCTTTTGCAGCCTAATAAAGGCCTTACACGTAGATCACGTGGTTCCGCGCGCCGCAGGTTACCATCGGTCTAGTGCTTCCACTCTCAATGGACTACGACGTACCAAGTCGTTTTCCATTGTGCCATGGCCTTATAACACCGTCAACTACGTGTACAGGCCTCTAAAGGCTGTAATATGGCCTTTTGCAGCCTAATAAAGGCCTTACACGTAGATCACGTGGTTCCGCGTCCGCAGGTTACCATCGGTCTAGTGCTTCCACTCTCAATGGACTACGACGTACCAAGTCGTTTTCCATTGTGCCATGGCCTTATAACACCGTCAACTACGTGTACAGGCCTCTAAAGGCTGTAATATGGCCTTTTGCAGCCTAATAAAGGCCTTACACGTAGATCACGTGGTTCCTCGCCCTCCGCAGGTTACCATCGGTCTAGTGTTCCACTCTCAATGGACTACGACGTACCAAGTCGTTTTCCATTGTGCCATGGCCTTATAACACCGTCAACTACGTGTACAGGCCTCTAAAGGCTGTAATATGGCCTTTTGCAGCCTAATAAAGGCCTTACACGTAGATCACGTGGTTCCTCGCCCTCCGCAGGTTACCATCGGTCTAGTGTTCCACTCTCAATGGACTACGACGTACCAAGTCGTTTTCCATTGTGCCATGGCCTTATAACACCGTCAACTACGTGTACAGGCCTCTAAAGGCTGTAATATGGCCTTTTGCAGCCTAATAAAGGCCTTACACGTAGATCACGTGGTTCCACGCCTCCGCAGGTTACCATTGGTCTCTTCCACTCTCAATGGACTACGACGTCCAAGTCGTTTTCCATTGTGCCATGGCCTTATAACACCGTCAACTACGTGTACAGGCCTCTAAAGGCTGTAATATGGCCTTTTGCAGCCTAATAAAGGCCTTACACGTAGATCACGTGGTTCCGCCCTCAGGTTACCATCGGTCTAGTGTTTCCACTCTCAATGGACTACGACGTAAAGTCGTTTTCCATTGTGCCATGGCCTTATAACACCGTCAACTACGTGTACAGGCCTCTAAAGGCTGTAATATGGCCTTTTGCAGCCTAATAAAGGCCTTAACGTAGATCACGTGGTTCCGCGCGCCTCCGCAGGTTACCATCGGTCTAGTGTTCCACTCTCAATGGACTACGACGTACCAAGTCGTTTTCCATTGTGCCATGGCCTTATAACACCGTCAACACGTGTACAGGCCTCTAAAGGCTGTAATATGGCCTTTTGCAGCCTAATAAAGGCCTTACACGTAGATCACGTGGTTCCCGCGCCTCCGCAGGTTACCATCGGTCTAGTGCTTCCACTCTCAATGGACTACGACGTACCAAGTCGTTTTCCATTGTGCCATGGCCTTATAACACCGTCAACTACGTGTACAGGCCTCTAAAGGCTGTAATATGGCCTTTTGCAGCCTAATAAAGGCCTTACACGTAGATCACGTGGTTCCGCGCCCTCCGCAGGTTACCATCGGTCTAGTGTTCCACTCTCAATGGACTACGACGTACCAAGTCGTTTTCCATTGTGCCATGGCCTTATAACACCGTCAACTACGTGTACAGGCCTCTAAAGGCTGTAATATGGCCTTTTGCAGCCTAATAAAGGCCTTACACGTAGATCACGTGGTTCCGCGGCTCCGCAGGTTACCATCGGTCTAGTGCTTCCACTCTCAATGGACTACGACGTACCAAGTCGTTTTCCATTGTGCCATGGCCTTATAACACCGTCAACTACGTGTACAGGCCTCTAAAGGCTGTAATATGGCCTTTTGCAGCCTAATAAAGGCCTTACACGTAGATCACGTGGTTCCTCGCGCCTCCGCAGGTTACCATCGGTCTAGTGCTTCCACTCTCAATGGACTACGACGTACCAAGTCGTTTTCCATTGTGCCATGGCCTTATAACACCGTCAACTACGTGTACAGGCCTCTAAAGGCTGTAATATGGCCTTTTGCAGCCTAATAAAGGCCTTACACGTAGATCACGTGGTTCCGCGCCCTCGCAGGTTACCATCGGTCTAGTGTTCCACTCTCAATGGACTACGACGTACCAAGTCGTTTTCCATTGTGCCATGGCCTTATAACACCGTCAACTACGTGTACAGGCCTCTAAAGGCTGTAATATGGCCTTTTGCAGCCTAATAAAGGCCTTACACGTAGATCACGTGGTTCCTCGCCTCCGCAGGTTACCATCGGTCTAGTGTTTCCACTCTCAATGGACTACGACGTACCAAGTCGTTTTCCATTGTGCCATGGCCTTATAACACCGTCAACTACGTGTACAGGCCTCTAAAGGCTGTAATATGGCCTTTTGCAGCCTAATAAAGGCCTTACACGTAGATCACGTGGTTCCGCGCGCCTCCGCAGGTTACCATCGGTCTAGTGTTCCACTCTCAATGGACTACGACGTACCAAGTCGTTTTCCATTGTGCCATGGCCTTATAACACCGTCAACTACGTGTACAGGCCTCTAAAGGCTGTAATATGGCCTTTTGCAGCCTAATAAAGGCCTTACACGTAGATCACGTGGTTCCGCGCCTCGCAGGTTACCATCGGTCTAGTGTTCCACTCTCAATGGACTACGACGTACCAAGTCGTTTTCCATTGTGCCATGGCCTTATAACACCGTCAACTACGTGTACAGGCCTCTAAAGGCTGTAATATGGCCTTTTGCAGCCTAATAAAGGCCTTACACGTAGATCACGTGGTTCCGCCCCTCCGCAGGTTACCATCGGTCTAGTGTTCCACTCTCAATGGACTATGCGACGTACCAAGTCGTTTTCCATTGTGCCATGGCCTTATAACACCGTCAACTACGTGTACAGGCCTCTAAAGGCTGTAATATGGCCTTTTGCAGCCTAATAAAGGCCTTACACGTAGATCACGTGGTTCCGCGCCTCCGCAGGTTACCATCGGTCTAGTGCTTCCACTCTCAATGGACTACGACGTACCAAGTCGTTTTCCATTGTGCATGGCCTTATAACACCGTCAACTACGTGTACAGGCCTCTAAAGGCTGTAATATGGCCTTTTGCAGCCTAATAAAGGCCTTACACGTAGATCACGTGGTTCCGCGCCTCCGCAGGTTACCATCGGTCTAGTGCTTCCACTCTCAATGGACTACGACGTACCAAGTCGTTTTCCATTGTGCCATGGCCTTATAACACCGTCAACTACGTGTACAGGCCTCTAAAGGCTGTAATATGGCCTTTTGCAGCCTAATAAAGGCCTTACACGTAGATCACGTGGTTCCTCGCGCCTCCGCAGGTTACCATCGGTCTAGTGCTTCCACTCTCAATGGACTACGACGTACCAAGTCGTTTTCCATTGTGCCATGGCCTTATAACACCGTCAACTACGTGTACAGGCCTCTAAAGGCTGTAATATGGCCTTTTGCAGCCTAATAAAGGCCTTACACGTAGATCACGTGGTTCCTCGCGCCCGCAGGTTACCATCGGTCTAGTGCTTCCACTCTCAATGGACTACGACGTACCAAGTCGTTTTCCATTGTGCCATGGCCTTATAACACCGTCAACTACGTGTACAGGCCTCTAAAGGCTGTAATATGGCCTTTTGCAGCCTAATAAAGGCCTTACACGTAGATCACGTGGTTCCGCGCGCCTCCGCAGGTTACCATCGGTCTAGTGTTCCACTCTCAATGGACTACGACGTACCAAGTCGTTTTCCATTGTGCCATGGCCTTATAACACCGTCAACACGTGTACAGGCCTCTAAAGGCTGTAATATGGCCTTTTGCAGCCTAATAAAGGCCTTACACGTAGATCACGTGGTTCCGCGCCTCCGCAGGTTACCATCGGTCTAGTGCTTCCACTCTCAATGGACTACGACGTACCAAGTCGTTTTCCATTGTGCCATGGCCTTATAACACCGTCAACTACGTGTACAGGCCTCTAAAGGCTGTAATATGGCCTTTTGCAGCCTAATAAAGGCCTTACACGTAGATCACGTGGTTCCGCGCCTGCAGGTTACCATCGGTCTAGTGTTCCACTCTCAATGGACTACGACGTACCAAGTCGTTTTCCATTGTGCCATGGCCTTATAACACCGTCAACTACGTGTACAGGCCTCTAAAGGCTGTAATATGGCCTTTTGCAGCCTAATAAAGGCCTTACACGTAGATCACGTGGTTCCCGCCTCCGCAGGTTACCATCGGTCTAGTGCTTCCACTCTCAATGGACTACGACGTACCAAGTCGTTTTCCATTGTGCCATGGCCTTATAACACCGTCAACTACGTGTACAGGCCTCTAAAGGCTGTAATATGGCCTTTTGCAGCCTAATAAAGGCCTTACACGTAGATCACGTGGTTCCCGCGCCTCCGCAGGTTACCATCGGTCTAGTGCTTCCACTCTCAATGGACTACGACGTACCAAGTCGTTTTCCATTGTGCCATGGCCTTATAACACCGTCAACTACGTGTACAGGCCTCTAAAGGCTGTAATATGGCCTTTTGCAGCCTAATAAAGGCCTTACACGTAGATCACGTGGTTCCGCGCCTCCGCAGGTTACCATCGGTCTAGTGCTTCCACTCTCAATGGACTACGACGTACCAAGTCGTTTTCCATTGTGCCATGGCCTTATAACACCGTCAACTACGTGTACAGGCCTCTAAAGGCTGTAATATGGCCTTTTGCAGCCTAATAAAGGCCTTACACGTAGATCACGTGGTTCCTCGCCTCCGCAGGTTACCATCGGTCTAGTGCTTCCACTCTCAATGGACTACGACGTACCAAGTCGTTTTCCATTGTGCCATGGCCTTATAACACCGTCAACTACGTGTACAGGCCTCTAAAGGCTGTAATATGGCCTTTTGCAGCCTAATAAAGGCCTTACACGTAGATCACGTGGTTCCGCGCCTCCGCAGGTTACCATCGGTCTAGTGTTTCCACTCTCAATGGACTACGACGTACCAAGTCGTTTTCCATTGTGCCATGGCCTTATAACACCGTCAACTACGTGTACAGGCCTCTAAAGGCTGTAATATGGCCTTTTGCAGCCTAATAAAGGCCTTACACGTAGATCACGTGGTTCCGCGGCCTCCGCAGGTTACCATCGGTCTAGTGCTTCCACTCTCAATGGACTACGACGTACCAAGTCGTTTTCCATTGTGCCATGGCCTTATAACACCGTCAACTACGTGTACAGGCCTCTAAAGGCTGTAATATGGCCTTTTGCAGCCTAATAAAGGCCTTACACGTAGATCACGTGGTTCCTCGCGCCTCCGCAGGTTACCATCGGTCTAGTGCTTCCACTCTCAATGGACTACGACGTACCAAGTCGTTTTCCATTGTGCCATGGCCTTATAACACCGTCAACTACGTGTACAGGCCTCTAAAGGCTGTAATATGGCCTTTTGCAGCCTAATAAAGGCCTTACACGTAGATCACGTGGTTCCGCGCGCCTCCGCAGGTTACCATCGGTCTAGTGTTCCACTCTCAATGGACTACGACGTACCAAGTCGTTTTCCATTGTGCCATGGCCTTATAACACCGTCAACTACGTGTACAGGCCTCTAAAGGCTGTAATATGGCCTTTTGCAGCCTAATAAAGGCCTTACACGTAGATCACGTGGTTCCGCGCGCCTCGCAGGTTACCATCGTCTAGTGTTCCACTCTCAATGGACTACGACGTACCAAGTCGTTTTCCATTGTGCCATGGCCTTATAACACCGTCAACTACGTGTACAGGCCTCTAAAGGCTGTAATATGGCCTTTTGCAGCCTAATAAAGGCCTTACACGTAGATCACGTGGTTCCGCGCGCCTCCGCAGGTTACCATCGGTCTAGTGCTTCCACTCTCAATGGACTACGACGTACCAAGTCGTTTTCCATTGTGCCATGGCCTTATAACACCGTCAACTACGTGTACAGGCCTCTAAAGGCTGTAATATGGCCTTTTGCAGCCTAATAAAGGCCTTACACGTAGATCACGTGGTTCCTCGCGCCTCCGCAGGTTACCATCGGTCTAGTGCTTCCACTCTCAATGGACTACGACGTACCAAGTCGTTTTCCATTGTGCCATGGCCTTATAACACCGTCAACTACGTGTACAGGCCTCTAAAGGCTGTAATATGGCCTTTTGCAGCCTAATAAAGGCCTTACACGTAGATCACGTGGTTCCGCGCGCCTCCGCAGGTTACCATCGGTCTAGTGTTCCACTCTCAATGGACTACGACGTACCAAGTCGTTTTCCATTGTGCCATGGCCTTATAACACCGTCAACTACGTGTACAGGCCTCTAAAGGCTGTAATATGGCCTTTTGCAGCCTAATAAAGGCCTTACACGTAGATCACGTGGTTCCGCGCGCCTCCGCAGGTTACCATCGGTCTAGTGTTCCACTCTCAATGGACTACGACGTACCAAGTCGTTTTCCATTGTGCCATGGCCTTATAACACCGTCAACTACGTGTACAGGCCTCTAAAGGCTGTAATATGGCCTTTTGCAGCCTAATAAAGGCCTTACACGTAGATCACGTGGTTCCGTCGCGCCTCCGCAGGTTACCATCGTCTAGTGCTTCCACTCTCAATGGACTACGACGTACCAAGTCGTTTTCCATTGCGCCATGGCCTTATAACACCGTCAACTACGTGTACAGGCCTCTAAAGGCTGTAATATGGCCTTTTGCAGCCTAATAAAGGCCTTACACGTAGATCACGTGGTTCCTCGCGCCTCCGCAGGTTACCATCGGTCTAGTGCTTCCACTCTCAATGGACTACGACGTACCAAGTCGTTTTCCATTGTGCCATGGCCTTATAACACCGTCAACTACGTGTACAGGCCTCTAAAGGCTGTAATATGGCCTTTTGCAGCCTAATAAAGGCCTTACACGTAGATCACGTGGTTCCGCGCGCCTCCGCAGGTTACCATCGGTCTAGTGTTCCACTCTCAATGGACTACGACGTACCAAGTCGTTTTCCATTGTGCCATGGCCTTATAACACCGTCAACTACGTGTACAGGCCTCTAAAGGCTGTAATATGGCCTTTTGCAGCCTAATAAAGGCCTTACACGTAGATCACGTGGTTCCGCGCCTCCGCAGGTTACCATCGGTCTAGTGCTTCCACTCTCAATGGACTACGACGTACCAAGTCGTTTTCCATTGCCATGGCCTTATAACACCGTCAACTACGTGTACAGGCCTCTAAAGGCTGTAATATGGCCTTTTGCAGCCTAATAAAGGCCTTACACGTAGATCACGTGGTTCCGCGCCTCCGCAGGTTACCATCGGTCTAGTGCTTCCACTCTCAATGGACTACGACGTACCAAGTCGTTTTCCATTGTGCCATGGCCTTATAACACCGTCAACTACGTGTACAGGCCTCTAAAGGCTGTAATATGGCCTTTTGCAGCCTAATAAAGGCCTTACACGTAGATCACGTGGTTCCTCGCGCCTCCGCAGGTTACCATCGGTCTAGTGCTTCCACTCTCAATGGACTACGACGTACCAAGTCGTTTTCCATTGTGCCATGGCCTTATAACACCGTCAACTACGTGTACAGGCCTCTAAAGGCTGTAATATGGCCTTTTGCAGCCTAATAAAGGCCTTACACGTAGATCACGTGGTTCCGCGCGCCTCCGCAGGTTACCATCGGTCTAGTGTTCCACTCTCAATGGACTACGACGTACCAAGTCGTTTTCCATTGTGCCATGGCCTTATAACACCGTCAACACGTGTACAGGCCTCTAAAGGCTGTAATATGGCCTTTTGCAGCCTAATAAAGGCCTTACACGTAGATCACGTGGTTCCGCGCGCCTCCGCAGGTTACCATCGGTCTAGTGTTCCACTCTCAATGGACTGACGTACCAAGTCGTTTTCCATTGTGCCATGGCCTTATAACACCGTCAAACGTGTACAGGCCTCTAAAGGCTGTAATATGGCCTTTTGCAGCCTAATAAAGGCCTTACACGTAGATCACGTGGTTCCGCGCGCCTCCGCAGGTTACCATCGGTCTAGTGCTTCCACTCTCAATGGACTACGACGTACCAAGTCGTTTTCCATTGTGCCATGGCCTTATAACACCGTCAACTACGTGTACAGGCCTCTAAAGGCTGTAATATGGCCTTTTGCAGCCTAATAAAGGCCTTACACGTAGATCACGTGGTTCCTCGCCTCCGCAGGTTACCATCGGTCTAGTGCTTCCACTCTCAATGGACTACGACGTACCAAGTCGTTTTCCATTGTGCCATGGCCTTATAACACCGTCAACTACGTGTACAGGCCTCTAAAGGCTGTAATATGGCCTTTTGCAGCCTAATAAAGGCCTTACACGTAGATCACGTGGTTCCGCGCGCTCCGCAGGTTACCATCGGTCTAGTGCTTCCACTCTCAATGGACTACGACGTACCAAGTCGTTTTCCATTGTGCCATGGCCTTATAACACCGTCAACTACGTGTACAGGCCTCTAAAGGCTGTAATATGGCCTTTTGCAGCCTAATAAAGGCCTTACACGTAGATCACGTGGTTCCGCGCCCTCCGCAGGTTACCATCGGTCTAGTGTTCCACTCTCAATGGACTACGCGTACCAAGTCGTTTTCCATTGTGCCATGGCCTTATAACACCGTCAACTACGTGTACAGGCCTCTAAAGGCTGTAATATGGCCTTTTGCAGCCTAATAAAGGCCTTACACGTAGATCACGTGGTTCCGCGCCTCCGCAGGTTACCATCGGTCTAGTGCTTCCACTCTCAATGGACTACGACGTCCAAGTCGTTTTCCATTGCCATGGCCTTATAACACCGTCAACTACGTGTACAGGCCTCTAAAGGCTGTAATATGGCCTTTTGCAGCCTAATAAAGGCCTTACACGTAGATCACGTGGTTCCGCGCCTCCGCAGGTTACCATCGGTCTAGTGCTTCCACTCTCAATGGACTACGACGTACCAAGTCGTTTTCCATTGTGCCATGGCCTTATAACACCGTCAACTACGTGTACAGGCCTCTAAAGGCTGTAATATGGCCTTTTGCAGCCTAATAAAGGCCTTACACGTAGATCACGTGGTTCCGGCGCCTCCGCAGGTTACCATCGGTCTAGTGCTTCCACTCTCAATGGACTACGACGTACCAAGTCGTTTTCCATTGTGCCATGGCCTTATAACACCGTCAACTACGTGTACAGGCCTCTAAAGGCTGTAATATGGCCTTTTGCAGCCTAATAAAGGCCTTACACGTAGATCACGTGGTTCCGCGCGCCTCCGCAGGTTACCATCGGTCTAGTGTTCCACTCTCAATGGACTACGACGTACCAAGTCGTTTTCCATTGTGCCATGGCCTTATAACACCGTCAACTACGTGTACAGGCCTCTAAAGGCTGTAATATGGCCTTTTGCAGCCTAATAAAGGCCTTACACGTAGATCACGTGGTTCCGCGCGCCTCCGCAGGTTACCATCGGTCTAGTGCTTCCACTCTCAATGGACTACGACGTCCAAGTCGTTTTCCATTGTGCCATGGCCTTATAACACCGTCAACTACGTGTACAGGCCTCTAAAGGCTGTAATATGGCCTTTTGCAGCCTAATAAAGGCCTTACACGTAGATCACGTGGTTCCGCGCGCCTGCAGGTTACCATCGGTCTAGTCTTCCACTCTCAATGGACTACGACGTACCAAGTCGTTTTCCATTGTGCCATGGCCTTATAACACCGTCAACTACGTGTACAGGCCTCTAAAGGCTGTAATATGGCCTTTTGCAGCCTAATAAAGGCCTTACACGTAGATCACGTGGTTCCTCGCGCCTCCGCAGGTTACCATCGGTCTAGTGTTCCACTCTCAATGGACTACGACGTACCAAGTCGTTTTCCATTGTGCCATGGCCTTATAACACCGTCAACTACGTGTACAGGCTCTAAAGGCTGTAATATGGCCTTTTGCAGCCTAATAAAGGCCTTACACGTAGATCACGTGGTTCCGCGCGCCTCGCAGGTTACCATCGGTCTAGTGTTCCACTCTCAATGGACTACGACGTACCAAGTCGTTTTCCATTGTGCCATGGCCTTATAACACCGTCAACTACGTGTACAGGCCTCTAAAGGCTGTAATATGGCCTTTTGCAGCCTAATAAAGGCCTTACACGTAGATCACGTGGTTCCTCGCGCCTCCGCAGGTTACCATCGGTCTAGTGCTTCCACTCTCAATGGACTACGACGTACCAAGTCGTTTTCCATTGTGCCATGGCCTTATAACACCGTCAACTACGTGTACAGGCCTCTAAAGGCTGTAATATGGCCTTTTGCAGCCTAATAAAGGCCTTACACGTAGATCACGTGGTTCCGCGCGCCTCCGCAGGTTACCATCGGTCTAGTGTTCCACTCTCAATGGACTACGACGTACCAAGTCGTTTTCCATTGTGCCATGGCCTTATAACACCGTCAACTACGTGTACAGGCCTCTAAAGGCTGTAATATGGCCTTTTGCAGCCTAATAAAGGCCTTACACGTAGATCACGTGGTTCCGCGCGCCTCCGCAGGTTACCATCGGTCTAGTGCTTCCACTCTCAATGGACTACGACGTACCAAGTCGTTTTCCATTGTGCCATGGCCTTATAACACCGTCAACTACGTGTACAGGCCTCTAAAGGCTGTAATATGGCCTTTTGCAGCCTAATAAAGGCCTTACACGTAGATCACGTGGTTCCGCGCCTCCGCAGGTTACCATCGGTCTAGTGCTTCCACTCTCAATGGACTACGACGTACCAAGTCGTTTTCCATTGTGCCATGGCCTTATAACACCGTCAACTACGTGTACAGGCCTCTAAAGGCTGTAATATGGCCTTTTGCAGCCTAATAAAGGCCTTACACGTAGATCACGTGGTTCCGCGCGCCTCCGCAGGTTACCATCGGTCTAGTGTTCCACTCTCAATGGACTACGACGTACCAAGTCGTTTTCCATTGTGCCATGGCCTTATAACACCGTCAACTACGTGTACAGGCCTCTAAAGGCTGTAATATGGCCTTTTGCAGCCTAATAAAGGCCTTACACGTAGATCACGTGGTTCCGCGGCCTCCGCAGGTTACCATCGGTCTAGTGCTTCCACTCTCAATGGACTACGACGTACCAAGTCGTTTTCCATTGTGCCATGGCCTTATAACACCGTCAACGTGTACAGGCCTCTAAAGGCTGTAATATGGCCTTTTGCAGCCTAATAAAGGCCTTACACGTAGATCACGTGGTTCCGCGCTCCGCAGGTTACCATCGGTCTAGTGTTCCACTCTCAATGGACTACGACGTACCAAGTCGTTTTCCATTGTGCCATGGCCTTATAACACCGTCAACTACGTGTACAGGCCTCTAAAGGCTGTAATATGGCCTTTTGCAGCCTAATAAAGGCCTTACACGTAGATCACGTGGTTCCGCGCGCCTCCGCAGGTTACCATCGGTCTAGTGTTCCACTCTCAATGGACTACGACGTACCAAGTCGTTTTCCATTGTGCCATGGCCTTATAACACCGTCAACTACGTGTACAGGCCTCTAAAGGCTGTAATATGGCCTTTTGCAGCCTAATAAAGGCCTTACACGTAGATCACGTGGTTCCGCGCGCCTCCGCAGGTTACCATCGGTCTAGTGTTCCACTCTCAATGGACTACGACGTACCAAGTCGTTTTCCATTGTGCCATGGCCTTATAACACCGTCAACTACGTGTACAGGCCTCTAAAGGCTGTAATATGGCCTTTTGCAGCCTAATAAAGGCCTTACACGTAGATCACGTGGTTCCGCGCCTCCGCAGGTTACCATCGGTCTAGTGCTTCCACTCTCAATGGACTACGACGTACCAAGTCGTTTTCCATTGTGCCATGGCCTTATAACACCGTCAACTACGTGTACAGGCCTCTAAAGGCTGTAATATGGCCTTTTGCAGCCTAATAAAGGCCTTACACGTAGATCACGTGGTTCCCGCGCCTCCGCAGGTTACCATCGGTCTAGTGCTTCCACTCTCAATGGACTACGACGTACCAAGTCGTTTTCCATTGTGCCATGGCCTTATAACACCGTCAACTACGTGTACAGGCCTCTAAAGGCTGTAATATGGCCTTTTGCAGCCTAATAAAGGCCTTACACGTAGATCACGTGGTTCCGCGCGCCTCCGCAGGTTACCATCGGTCTAGTGTTCCACTCTCAATGGACTACGACGTACCAAGTCGTTTTCCATTGTGCCATGGCCTTATAACACCGTCAACTACGTGTACAGGCCTCTAAAGGCTGTAATATGGCCTTTTGCAGCCTAATAAAGGCCTTACACGTAGATCACGTGGTTCCGCGCTCCGCAGGTTACCATCGGTCTAGTGTTCCACTCTCAATGGACTACGACGTACCAAGTCGTTTTCCATTGCGCATGGCCTTATAACACCGTCAACTACGTGTACAGGCCTCTAAAGGCTGTAATATGGCCTTTTGCAGCCTAATAAAGGCCTTACACGTAGATCACGTGGTTCCTCGCGCCTCCGCAGGTTACCATCGGTCTAGTGTTCCACTCTCAATGGACTACGACGTACCAAGTCGTTTTCCATTGTGCCATGGCCTTATAACACCGTCAACTACGTGTACAGGCCTCTAAAGGCTGTAATATGGCCTTTTGCAGCCTAATAAAGGCCTTACACGTAGATCACGTGGTTCCTCGCGCCTCCGCAGGTTACCATCGGTCTAGTGCTTCCACTCTCAATGGACTGGACGTACCAAGTC
>JASGCC010001078.1:0-43651 GCA_030067915.1 Hydractinia echinata | reverse complement strand
TTGTCCTGAATGTAGGAAACTGAGGACCGGATGTATCACTTAATACTAAATACAAACGTTTTCTTTCCAATTAAAACAGTCTGATTATTCCTTTTGTGTTGTCACTGTACTATTCTGATCTTCGAAATGAAATGAGTATAAAGTTTTTAATGAAATAATGGTAGCTAGCTGTGACACATCACGCGCATCACAAAGTTTTTGCTCTCACTTTAGAATCTGGAAGAATAACGTTACGATTGAAAGCATTGCCATGTGTAAACCTTCCTCAAAAATCAATTGAAACACCGAAAGCACCAGAAAGACGTCGCTTGATTAGAGAAAATGACATACCAATGAAAACTGATGCTCTTGTTTACAGAAACTTCAAAAAAATTTGTTTCAAAGTTTGGAATTTAAAATTACTTGCTGAATGGGAGAGTAGTATCACAGACTTAATTTGTCTTTAAAATATTTTTTTAATCTATACACTATTCCAAAGTATGAATTGGTAATAAATGAAAGTTTAGAATTTACGTTAGCTGTTTTTGGTTGGTTATGACCCGACCATTACAAAATATATGCATCTTTAAAGCTACAAGAAGAGATAGTGTGTCCAAAATTATTGCTACATTCACATATTTGAAGATTTGTGATGGAATAAAAAACAAGTCTAGTGATAACTTACTTACACATTCCGTGCCACATGAAATTGCACTTGACGATCCACTGGGTAGTCCAATTCAGCCCCAAATATATCACTGACCTAATGACCTAATAACTGTTTGATGCTTACATCAGAAGATAAATTTTTTTCTAATTGCACAAAGTTTGCTGATCAATATGAAAGAAAAATTGCTCACAAAAATAAAATTATGAATACACCAGCTAGACTGAATGCGCCAAATTAATACCAAAGGTATTAAACTTGATGAAGCACTTAGTTCTGATTTCAATGATATTTTTTCTGAAAATTTACACAATGTATCTCCATTACGACTTTCATACAGCGCAGTCTGGGCACGAGTAAAGCGCTTGTAGGGACAAATTTTTCATAATGGTAGCGCAACAAGAAGGAAACAACAACATTAACAGAACATTTAACTTGTGGTATAAAATGTAGGTATAAAAGTTCTTTTAAAAGTTCTTCCATGCTTTACTTTTATAACACTAAAATCAAAGAAGGGTATTCTTTAATGATTTATGGACTCTATTCCATCCAAAAGGCACAAAATTCAAGGTTATTAATGACTAAAGACTGTTGATTCCGTCTAAGGTTAGCCTAGCTAAATGTCAAGTGTCCAACGTGTTAAACCAGAAAGAAATGTTATTGTTGGCACCACGTTGCTAATTTTTATTGTTATTTAAAAAAAATATTGTCCCCAATAGTTACTACCACTATATTTCAAAACAAAGCAAGTGCAGTTAGCTAACTAGCTAGCTAAATAGCTGACGAAAGACAGCTGTAGTTTAAGCCAACTAGCTTTAGTTACCTGGCCAGTGCACAGGGACAAGGAAAACATCACTGTAAATAATTTTCTTTTATTATCATTATGTTAGCTCTACCTTAACCCTAAATTTGCCAAAAAAATTAAAATCCATCATCCACAAATTTCTACCACAAAGTTTTTCATTTTTTATCCACAATAAATTTCTCGTTATTTAACAATACTGATTATTCTTTCACTAAAATTACTAAATCTTCAGCATCTGCAAAAATGTTTTATGCAAAAATTTGCATCATCATTTCACATATATAATCTTTTAGTTAATAATGTATAAATACCCGATATAAAAAAAATAATTCTCGCAAAAACTTCAAAATTGCCAGATTAGCCAAAATTTAATATTGTCTAAATTGGTTAGGAATCTAGTATTAAAACGGGGATGGTAGGTCAAACTTTTCTGACAGAGATGGGATAAGGTTGGAAGGAAATCATAGCAAAACTACATGAATGTAAGAAAATGTTCTCATAATACAATAATAACCGATTACCCCGGGCTGTACCGCAAAATATCGCCCGAGGTCTAAGTGCCGACCGAGCTTGCGAGGTCGGTGCAATGACTGAGGGCGATATTTTCGGTACAGCACGGGGTAATCGGTTATTATTGTATTTGTTAACCGTCTAAGTTAGACAAAAATATGAAAAAAGAATTTTAGTTTAGTGTTCTAATAATAATATAATTCACTACTCTTGTTACACTACTTTTGTTAACACTCGAGGTCAAAATTCGAAACAGTCCTGTCTAAAAACAAACATTCTATTTAGAATTCGAAAGTCCCTATAGAATAAAACTTTGTAAACAAAACATTACGATGTTCGACACGTACAGAATAATGTGTAAAGTTGAATGCGCAGCTAAAATATAGTTACAACGAATATTGAAGTAATTTTTTTAACTAGCTAGCTAGCCAAGAATAACATGGGCTTCAACGAGTTTTATATTGACTCGGTAACCACAAAGCTGAAGGAACGAATCTGCAAATGAGAGGAGATGTATTTTTTATGATTCCGTCGCCCTGTATTTAATATTTTTGATAAAACTGGATATCAGATCATCGTTTTTTTTATGGACAATGTAGCTAGTTAACTAGCCATGTTCAGACAGAATGTTGCTGAATCTGGTTATTTTAATGGTTAAACTTGACATTGTTTTTTGTTTCTATCCTATGAAAATGTTTTTATCGATAAATGTATTGTAGAAGTTAGATATATAATCATTTCCAATGCTTCTTAAATATTTTTTTTCGTGCTTGTTTACATTTTAAGCATTTTTCTTGACGACGGGCAATACCGCAAAATATCGGCCCATCGTCAAGAGCACTAAGCCAATCAGAATGCCTAAAAACCCGTATTGCCCGCTTGAAAAATCCAGACGGTTAACAATTATACTTATTGACAAGAATTTATTTCAGCGAATAATTTGTACACACATGACTGACTCTTAAAATTTGTTGTGAACTTGTGAACTAAAGAAAAAAATCTAAAAAAAATCATGAAAACTTATTTCTGTAAAAATCACTTCCCTTAAAGATTACCTTCATCCTCAAAAAACTTTTCCTCATAAAAAAGAGGACAGTTAGCCAGAAAATGTTGAATAAAAATTTTTAAAACTTTTAAAATTCAAATTTTAAACCCAACGGGATTGACGATGAATCTGTTAGACGAATTTAGCATTAGCATTTATCAATAAATCTATATTCCAATATGTAGTTCCTTATACATTATCTAAAAATATGTCTTTAATTCCATGTTCTTGTCTGCATCAAAACAAAAAAAATTATAGTAGCTATATGGATGTTTGAATGTTTTTACTAATTCGCTTTTCATCTGATGAATTCCCATTCAATCACAATTTTATTAAAGTTATTTTTAGAGATGCTAAACCATAAAGTTATTCGGTGTTAGTCGGTGGAGTTAAATATTCGCTTTTAGATAATTACGTAATTAGGATAGTATAAGCTACATATGCAGTTGTGGCATTTTTAATAACCTTTCGTCCAAATTTGATAAAATTATTTGATGATTATCCATATCTTGATTCTTTCATCAGCTTGATATTCGATTATCCATTTCTTCTAATTTCGCTACAATTAGCTAGCTAGCTAGCTAGCTGTAATTCTTGTTTGGTTGTCCTTGTTCTAGGTAGCCATACCCAAACATACATTACATTGTACATATGGTGATTTTCAGCCATCTAGCTATATTTAATTCATACCATGAAGGTTTATTATAAGGAAAGGATGTGTAATATCTAGCAGTGTGTCATGTATTTTCTAACAAATACTTCAGTCCATGCTCATTGCCTCTGCAGCCACAGAGCTAAAAATACCCTTTCACCATCATCCAACTTTGGACTTTGTAAAAATTAGTAACTGTAAGTTGTTCTTGTTTTAATAAAGTTAATATACCACAGAGAGGACTAGCCGCACCATTTCTACACGTTATTTAAAATTTAAACGTTAGTATAACAGCAGAAAGTTACACATTTCTGACTTTCTCCGTATGACACAAAAAATTCTTTGTGAGAAAGTGACCGAGAGACTTGACTGGGATATCGAGTCAAACAAAAACAGGCTACAATTAGTCCCTACAAGCGCTTTACTCGTGCCCAGACTGCGCTGTATGAAAGTCGGTAATGAAACTGTTTTGGGAAGAACAGAAAATGTCGTTGTCCTGTAAACAGAAAGCTAGAAAATACCATCCCATGATAATCAGATTCTGCTCATCACTAGCTTAAAAATCAGCATAAGCGTATGACGAATTGAGAAATTCTACTGTTTTGGTTCTACCAAGTCGTCGTACACTGCGTGATTACAAAAATGCCATCCGTCCTACGACTGGTTTTAATGCAGCTGTAATTAAAGAACTCATAAAAAACATATAATCACTTTAAGGCTACCAAAGATACGTTGTTTTATCGATAAACGAAATCTTGTATTTGACAAACATTCTGCCGAACTAATTGGTTATGTGAACCTAGGCGATGTCGAATTAAATTCCAGTACTTTCCAAAATGACTTAGTCACACATACTTTAGTATATTATATTAGAGAAATTGCATCTGATTTCAAATTCAGCTTAGCATACTTTGCTACGAAAGGTATAACTTCTTACCAGATTATGCCAACATTCTGGGACGCTGTTGCAATACTGGAATTGACATGTTTGCCTGTTATTGCAGCAGTGTCTGATGGCGCATGTCCAAACCGAAAGTTTTATCGTAAGCATGCTTTGAATGACGACGCCCACGGTTCTGAGGTTGTGTATCGAACGATTAATTTATATGCATCTCACAGATATATCTGGTTCTTTGCAGATGCACCACATTTGAAGAAAACTACTAGGAATTGTATCTATCATTCAGGTAATTATGTATATTTTGGGGGTCGAAAGGTCCTGGGATTAAGGCCGGAAAAAGGCATTTGTTTTGTTGTTGGTATTCATGTATTTCTTTGAAAAAATGTTAAAAAGCCTTGAGATCACTGATGATTTCTTTTTTTCATCATCATTATTTTTTTTTATTATTATTCACACAATCCGCAGGAATGTGTGTTTGGTTTAGCCTTTCTTCGTCTCGGAATAAAAAATGAACACATTGGTGAATATTTTACGCGGAGTCAATTCATGTGCGAGATTACATGAGAAACTAGCCGAGGCGGTAAAATTTTTATTTATAAAGCGGGTTGACATTGATTTTTAAAAGAATGTCTTAAGATCTAGTGCTCATAATGTTGTATTTATTATAGTGTAGTTAAGTCTAGCTTAAGATAAACGTATTTCATATTCCTGTACAAGTTACCGACTCACACCTTAGGTGGCTAGTGTTTGGAAACGAAACTTCAGGAACGAAAAGTTGTTTAATGGCGCGCCGTTTATTCATTTTTGTGCAAAAGGCGCATATTTCGCTTTCCGTACAAAAGTTTGACTGATTGTTTTCTGCCATTATGAGTCTTATCCCACATGTGTTGGATGTTGGATGGTTACTGGTTACTTGCCGTGGATTTTAATGTATGTATTTAGTCCTTATCTTAGCCTTTCAACTATGGTTTTACATTGATTAAATATCATTTTGGAGCTTAAAACATATTGATTGCATCAATTATAAGGAACTTATAGCTACCACCATCCACATAATCTTTGAGACAAACTAGAAATTCTATCAAAAAACCAGAAATGGCCGTTGACGCAAATGTCCATTTTTCCAACTGAGACGGTTTAAACATGTAAAAAGCTATAATTAGCCTATAGCAGCACTGTAAGGCTTCGTTCTAGTGAACTTTTCGGTTTCACTAGTTGAATTCAGAATTTCCTAAGACCTTAAGTCGAAGCTAAAGCTGAAGTTCCGTGAGCCTGGAGGCAGTACGTCGAGTTTGAGAAGACTTGTGGTGCGAGTTTGTGAAATTTTTTTTGTCAAAAATCGAAAAGTCTCAATATTTATGTGGGTGATTGTAGCTATAGCTAAATTAGGTGCATTTTGGAAATTCATTCTAAAGACTTTGATTCTATTTTTTATTCCATTTTATTCTATTTCTAAAGTTTTTACCAGTGTTGCTAATGATTTTGTATCTCCATTATGATGATACGATCATCTTGAAATTTGTCATTTCAGATGATTCTTCACCCCAAAAGTCTTGACATCAATCAAATATAATTGTAAACACAGTTTCACTTTATTATAATAGACAACAAAATCATTGGTTACATCACAAATTTATCGCCAATGAAGTCCATAATTTTGCATTTGTTATGTTGTTGAGATTTTTCAAATCGAAGAGAATTAAACTGCGTAGGAGCTTTTATATTATTTAGTATGTATATGTAGAGCCTAGCGTATCTCACATTGGAAAAAAAACACATCACAGAATTAAGACGTAAATCACGAAATTAGGATGTTTTAGCTAATTCATCTTTTGTTCAACCGGGAAAAATTTCCACTTTGTTTATCTGTATTTTTGCAAAGTTATTTTATGGGATAAAAACCATGAGGGTGCCGATAAGCCGCATACACCGTGAAAAGTGCGGGCGTTTTCTGGCGAGTTCAGCGTTTTGAAAAAAATTCAGGTATTCGCCTGAAAAAACCCACATAGAACCGAACAATGCTCGAACAAAAGAAAAAGATTGGTAGAGGACATATATTTTTTTCACTTTCAAAAAATGCAATAAATATAAGAAAGAAAAACAATGTGGTTGCCTAATATATTTTATGTATATATATTAATTATTTACATAATATTATTATAGAGATTTATGAGAATAGCTGTCAGCTCCATTTTCTCAGTTTTAACGTTTATTGTTGTATTAAATAACACAATTTTTGAGGATTGAAGTCCGAAGTACCTGTACTTTTTTTCCTGATGTTACTTCTATTCCGATATGTTTGTGAAGATTTTTGAGAATCACATCCAAGCTGCTACTTTTTATAAATTTCTTGTCTTTCATAAGTGATATTTTTTTCTCATTTGCAAATTTGTTACTTAAAATTGCAGTAATATGATGTGCTGATGGTACAAACAGGACTTGTCTATTGGGTTTAACAGGAATCAATTTTTTGCATACCCAGTGTTGTATCTTTGTTTTTATTATATATATACTTATATATATAGTTAATTGTGTATTCTTTTGTTATTCATGGTTTTTGAAAACAATTTATTAAAAGAAATTAAATAAAAAATATTACTGATATTTTTTTATAGTAAAAGTTCTTTATATATAGTGTTTTTTTAATCGACATCACCCTCTATACTGCTGCTGCCCCTTATAATAGAACATTTCCACAAAAGCGTAGATAGTTGAAAACCTTCTTGTTTCAACTGACAGAAGGTCAGAATAGCCTTCTGGCAGTTGTGAGTGTTTAAGCCGTCCCACTTTCTGGCATAGGCAGATTTTAACCATGTTCTAATTGATTTATTAGGATTGGATTGTGTGTTCAAACCGACAGGTTTTCTTGTTATTTTTAATTAGGAGATGGAAAATGCACGAGAAGTATTTGAAATGATGGAAAACAAATTCTATGGTATCATTTTGCATGTGTAGTTCAAGAAATCAACTCTCGACTGAAATTTGGCTACAAAGTTAACAACCGAACACGTGTTCTTAAGGCCATATTCTGTGATGAACGTGTATAAGCCAGCACAAATATTGAGTAGTTCTATGGCAAATGTGCTCAGAACTTATTACCAACATGATTCACTTGGTACTGCCGACTTATGCGAGTTTATGGATAAATTCTTTGATTGCTGCAATGTCCGAAACCAATTGAGGGACAAAAAAATTGAAGCCATTTTTGTAAACTTCTCGTGATGTTAATGATGAGAACGCTTTGAAATTAAGTATTGTAGATCGAGCAGGAAATTTTACCCAAAGGGCTCGTGATAGAATGTTTTTGTCATGGCAGACATACGAAGGCCTGCAAATATCTGTTCATTCTGCCATTGAAGCAGTTAAATTTTTACTTCAAACTGGTATGCCATTCGTCCTAACCCTATTCGGTCCGCGGATTTTGCAGTCTTGCAGTAAATTATTTCTAATGCTACAAATATTAATGTTTGAAATGTGAACACAAGTTACTTCTCTAAATGCTTCTTCGGTTTTTTTAAATATTTTTTGAATCGGCATTTTGACAGCTGAGTGTTTTGATAAGTTTGTGGTTATAAATTTCATCAAGAGTAGCATTATTTAATATTTTCACTTTGGCCTGATTGCGTACACTGTTGTAGTCTTTACCTTTTAGTGTTTTTTATCCAGCAAGATATTGCAACCCTCCAAGCTCTCTTTCAGTTATTGGATTTATTGTAATTTCAGTAGTTCGCTTTTCCTTGTTTGTTTTGTAATATCTTATTAGGCCATTTTTGACCAATAAGTGTTGAGCAAGGATTTTGCACAGGTGACACGTGCGTTGACGTATTCATGACTATAGTGCTGAAAAAAGCTGAATAAAATTTGTCTGCGTCATTTTTTAAATCAGTATATCAATATATATTGTATTTATTATAAGTAGCAGCTCATCAGAAGGTGTAGTTGAGTTTTATTGCAATGTGGTACGTACATGTGTTGGGAATCATTTATTTTCTATCACATTCAATTTTGCTTCAAAGTTTCTGGTTCTAAATGCGTTCACAACATCTTTCTTTGAAAATGTCTCACCATGCTTCCTATTCATGTCAGTTCACCTTTACCTTTACAACTTTTTTCGCATGTACTGCATTTGAATTCTGTTAAATTCTAAAAAAATGTTTAAATGTAAGCGAAATATGCTGAAAAAAACATGATCAAAGTTTAAAATTTGTTATCAAATCTACCTCGTCCGTAGTGTTGTCAATTTCTTTTTCAAGTAAGCTATCTAACTCATCTTCATCCATTATTTCAAAAAAAGCATAAAAACATTATTCCCGAACGAAGTCGTCCGCATCGACCATTTTCAACTTGTTTTGCACTTACTTTAGTCACGTGACCAAAATACAAGCGTTTTGAAACATGTATCTCAGAACAATAGAAAAGAACAATAGGGCGCTAAACCATAGTTTTTTTCTAGAGACTATGGACACTGAAATATGTAAGCATGTTTTCATAACATCTTAAACGTTTCCATGAGAACTGTGAAATTTTACTTTAGCTTGATATGTTCTTCTTTTTTTTCATGTTCAGCCTGAAGTTGTTCTTACTTTTTCATTTTTATATTTTGAGTTTTTTATTTACCTTTAGCGCAAATCAGTCTTGCTAAGTCTGATTTTTTAAGCTATTATCAGCCTTAATGTTCTTATACAATTGTTCTAAAAAATGTAGAGTGTCTGTTTTTTACATTTTTATGCTAAATTGTTTTTAATTTTTTGGTTAGGAATTGTCTTGTACTCTACTGGAACAAAAAGTTGTATACACTTATTGTTCAATATAGATTAATTTTTTTTTTTTAGTTGTTGGAAATAATGACTATGAAGAAATTTAAACATGGTGCAATTCCAACATTGAACATTGCTGTAAAAGGTTTCACTAAAAATGTTACATCAAGACCACCAAGAAAGATTTTGACTACTCCTACAACTAATAATCTCTATTACAAAAACCTAAAAGATTTAAACACATGCATTAAAAGTCTTGAATGGTTGAAAGACAACTTTAACTTATGATGCTACAACATTTAAAAAATTTACACAACCATGGAGTGAAACAATTTGTAATTCCTGTAGTAAATTGCCAAGGAACAGAAAAAATATGCCAAAATTACAGAAAGAAGATTGGCCACCTGGGCTAAAGTCAAGGTACTTTTATCTGCTGCACTGCACCACAACGAGTTGTTATTAGCCTGAAAAATGAACGCTTAAAACTACTGTCAAAATTAGAGAAAATGAGGCTAGAGTTAAAAACAACAAACAGCAGAGTGGATGCAGAGCTCCATAACGACTTTGTCAAAATTATGTCCAACACTAACGTCAAAATTACACCATTCGTGAATCTATTTTGGCAATAACAGAAGAAAATGGCATCAGTTAGTGCATCAGGGGTACGTTACCATCCAATGATGATTCGTTTTTGTCTATCACTTTGGTCTAAATCGCCATCAGCCTATGAAGAAATAAGAAATACAAATACAAATACACTGACATTACCTAGCACTAGAACTTTAAGAGAAAAAACAGAATATAGCAGTTTCATTGGTAACCAAAGATATATTTTCCTGTTTTTTCTACTTGTGCATAGTTGTAAACATCCTGCTTACATCGATAATCCGTAGAAAAATATGGTTTGAAAGTCTTTTGTTATAGCTCTTTGTTTACGGCAATCAAGGTCACGTGATCAATGTAAACCCACCGTAATCAAAATAAAAACATGGTAGCTAGCGACATTAGCACTGGTGAGGCTACATTGAAAATATTTGTGTGAGAAATTATATTCCAAGTACCAAGTAGAACAGGCGAATTCTACGAGAAATGGAGAAAAGATAGGTTAGCTGTGTTACTAAAATTTCGTCAAGTTGGCGAAGTATTAAAAGAAAGAATTAAAAATGGAAAGATTTAAATCTGTGAAAAGCATTTTTCTGAGAAAGATATAGAGTTTACAAGTAAGTTTACTTCAATGGTGCATACAAACTAGCTAGATTATGTGTGGGGAGAAGGAGGGGAGAGAAGAATCTTTTAGCTTTATACTGTGCAGTTTACCTATTAATATAGTTTGTATATTTTCTACAAACATTACCACAAATGTACTGCCAGCCATCCAATTCTATTTAATTTATATTATCAGGATGTTCTCGCAGGAGTTATGATGGACTTTTTGCACTTTATCGGCAAATGTTTTAGCAACTGCTCAAATAGGTTGATGCATTTAGGACAATTTTGCCAACATCTGCGTGAAAATCCTCAGCAAGGCGTTGACTTCACACCACAAGAGCTTAAGCACGTGCTTAACAAACCCTCTGATGCTGTTGTATCCCTGGCATAGAAAAAGCCGACGTTGACGAGTATATTGTTATGGTGAGATCTAACGTCAATGCATTGGTCTAACAACAAGTGAGAAACTTCGGTTCTCCCAAAGTACAGCTAAGGTACAGCTGTCTCTGTGGATCTTGTGGAAGAAAAAGATAGTGTTGACCTTTCAGCCTGATGCGGAAGAGAAGACCCTCTCACGATGCATACATTAGGACCGATAAGGTCTTCAGCAGCAACGTCAATGAGAAGTTCCAAGTCATTGATTTAGATGAGTTGCTGGATACTATGTTTACACAGATTAAAAGCATGTGAAGCACCCCGCTCTACTAAAGAGCGGTTTTGCTATAGCGAATCATGCATTTGGATGTTAATTTTCATAAACTACAATTCATAAGACGTCCTTCATACATCGAGCTGCCTGCATGAATCAGTGAAAAGAAGGCAATCATCAGCCCTAAGAATAAGGATCAGGAGTGCTTCAAGTATACCTTCATAGCATCACTGCACAATGAAGAGAAAACCACACCCAGAACGCGTCGCAAAGCTGAAGATTATGAGCATGGGCTTCCCGATGGCAGTACATCTATATCCAGGTTTTAAAAGAACGACGCAGACATCGCGGTACTGCCTATCACGGAGAAGAGCATTAACACTCTGCGAAAATCTGACTACAGCTTATCACAGATGGTAAGATGACGTGTTATACCAGCATCAAGAACGGCTCTATACAGCTAAGTTGTGAGACCTCTAAGAATCACAAAGTCCTGATTTTTTTTAAACCGCATCTAGGCTATCGTTACAGTGAAGTTAAGAGATAAACACTATGAATACGGTATAGATCACGAGGTAGTCTAAGTGACAATGTCACAAGAGAGCGAAAAATAGTTAACACATCACGATGGTCAGACGCAATTAAAGGTTCTTTTGCCATCTACGCAGACTTTGAGAGCCTTCGCAATCCTGTAGAGGTTAGCAGAGAAATGGATCTATCTAAACCCTACACGAAGAAGATGAATAAGCACATACTACCAGGGTTGCGTATATACAGTAAGTTTTTCTACGGTGACGTACGAGACCCGTTAAAGGTTTACCGTGGTAAAGACTGTAGCCAACTCCGGTGAAGAGCAGGTCTACAGGAAGATAGACTTAAGTTTTATTAAAAACAACAGATTTCTTGCGTCAAACCTAGACAAGCTATCAAGCAACCTGAGTGATGAACAGTGCTGATATCTTCGATGGTTCTTCAAGAGGGAAGATACTTTCAATCTGATTCGACATAAAGGTGTCCCCTATGAGTACATGGATGACTGGCACGTTACAAGCAGACGACGTTTCCAGCAAAGAGGAAGTTCTATAGTAAGCTGAACATGGAAGAAAGTTTTACTGAAGACCACGAGCATTCGCAACAGGTGTGGAATTGTATCACATCAGAGTGTGATGAGGTTGTGCTGAGCGATTACCATCTACTCGACTATGGTTTTGTTGTTTTTGGGAGTTGTCTTTGACAACCTGAAGGACAAGTGCAAGTGCATCGTACACATCAGAGCTCCTCATCAGGCTATTATGCACGACCTTATGCTGAAAGAAGTTCAGCGAGTCATTCAACTCACGCAGAGTCCTTGGCTCGAGGCTTAAATTGTTAAGAATTGAAGCTAAAAACGAGCTTGAGAAGGACTTTTTCAACCTCGTGAACTGCTCTGTATTCAGTAAACTTTTGGCATCATTGTAATGTGAAACACGTGACAAGCCAGGGGAGGCACCTTAAGCTGGTGGCGAGGAACGTCACAAGATGTGCTCGTTTTAACAAGGATCTCATGTTTCACTACGACTACACTACGACTACATGCAACTAAAATATCGCAGTCAATTACAGCTCTTCTACACTGATACAGATAGCTTCGTCTACCATCTACGTACGGAGAACTTCTACAAGGATATATCTAACGATGTGGAAAAGAGATTTGACACAAGCGCCTACAGTAAGGATGGTGCGAGACCACTTCCAATGGGTGAAAACAAGAAGGTTGTAGATCTGATGAAGGACGAACTAATTGAAAAAGCATGACAAAATTTGTCGCACTCTATGCCTACATATTTTAAAGCGTCGAAGAGGAAGATGGGAAGTGCAAAGGTGTTAAAAATGTATTGTGAAGAAATCTATCACCTTCGAAGACTAAAATAGGCGCTTGTATGAAGGCGTACTGTATACAAAAGCCAGATTCTTATCTAGAACCGCAAGCACCAAGTCTAAATACGGGAAGTGAACAAAAACACTGGCGCGTACGCTATGCTCGTACATAAATGAGAATACTATTGAAGATCGTCTAGACATTCATCAGGCTTGCGTAGCTTGCGCTAGGCCTTGCGATATTTATATGATATTTTAGGTACTGAAATTTTATAAGAAATATGTCAACCATAGCCTATATAAGATAGATGAGCGACAGTGCACAACAATGTGATCCGGTAGGGCAAAACGTGCAAGAACGGTGTGCAATTACTAAGCCAGTGAAGCATTCAGGGCGAGTAACCCAAGGTCACAAGTTAGCAGCACCGATAAAGAAGATAAAGGAAGAACTGCTAGTGCAGTCTGCGACAATAAAGGGGAACAGCTGAAGTATGTCTGTGGAAGTTGTCTTCTTCTCAACCGTCGGTTCTTTTACGCGTGCATTATCATCTACCTATGTGCCTAGCGCTATACTAGCTGGTGCTGTTAGTATGTTTTTGTTGTACCCCTGAATTTTCCCAATGTGTACCGAGCATAAACACTACATACACTCTAACGGACTTGCTATGCTTTGTCAAACCTTTGGAAGTAAGACCATGTCTTGTGGGTATGATGAATTTTGCATAATCACCATTAACTTGTTGCCACCACTCCCCATTGGTTAACGAAGCATCTTTATCTCTTGTACACACCGTTAGGGTTTGCACTATACTTACTCACATTTGGGCAAATCCTGATGTTGAGTAATTTATATTGTACCCATTAAACCCATTATCGAATGGCACAGGAATTTTCACTCTTTCGAGAATGCGTCGCATTTGGTAGTAAATATGGAATTGGAAGTGGCAGGGATCCCTTCATATGCTTGATAGAGACGCCGAGGGCTGTATTTGCACAATGCACTGCTAAGTTAACCTGAGTTTGGCAGAACTCTAGTGCCTGCCTAGATTGCCATGTTGTTTTTGTCATATATAAATTTACGTGCAGTAGCTGCAACGCTACATAGTACCGTGAATTTCACGCTACCTGAAGGTAAGAGCAGGAGATCATATCGGACACTCTCCACTTACATGTAAATCTATGTTGCCTAGCAACAGTGTTGTGTCTAATCAAGTACGTGTATGTGAAAGCCGTCAATTATTGCTTGACGACTTTTTTGTTTTGGCTTGTGAAAGTCGAGCTCGAATTAAAAGGAAACTTACTCATTATGCGTGATACGCATTGGCATAATTGATTGTTCGTTGTGTTTTATAAATTATTTATGTTTATATTCTAGCGCTGTAATTTTTTAATTTAGCTGTAACTTGATAATGGGTGTTTACCCGAAACGCGTCGGAAAACTTCGTATAAAATATCGGCTTCTTTATGAACAAAATTTCGTTTTGCGACAGTTTGCCTTCTTCTAAGGTAGTCTTCATAATTTAAAATAAATTTTCACTTCTCCACTTGTTCTGCGGTATAACTATTTTCACTTCCCTTACTATCTTATATCTGAACTTTTGGTTTAACAGAACGAACATATTCATAATAAATTTTAAAAGAAACAAAAAATCATCGGTTCACTTCTGCGGCCTTCCTGAAAATGATAGTTTAAAAAATATTTCGGTGGCGAGAAAGGCGACAAAATACCAAAAAGATTTGGCATTAATCGCCTTCTTACCACCGACGATGATTCAAAAAAAATTATCGCCTTTCAGTTTTCAATGAAGCGACGAGTCCAAGGGTAGGCTTTAGGTCATAATAGTGCTAATCGGACAACGTAAACAAGTGAAGTGCGCTTCAAGTACTTTAGTATTACTACAGTCCAAATGTGTAACCAAGAAGATGTTTAAGGTCTATTTTTAGATGAAAAAGCATCAAAATGGAGTAAAACATACTATTACATCATATCATAAAATAAATTGGCACAGAGCTAACAAGGCTTTTAAAGTTTCACCAACTAGGGGGTGAAGCATTGTACTTTTTTTAAAAGACATTTTGCTAGGAGGAAAATCCTAGAGAACTTTAAAATTATTGAGCTACAAACGATAGGAATAAAAAAACTTACTTCGTTCGTTCGTTCGTTTCTTCGTTCGTTCGTTTCTTCGTTCATTCGTTCATTCGTTCATTCGTTCATTCGTTCATTCGTTCATTCGTTCATTTGTTCATTCACTCACAAATTCATTATTCATACAACCCGCAGGAATGTGTGTTTGGTTTAGCCTTTCTTCGTCTCGGAATAAAAAATGAACACATTGGTGAATATTTTACGCGGAGCCAATTCATGTGCGAGATTACATGAGAAACTAGCCGAGGCGGTAAAAATTTTATTTATAAAGCTGACATTGATTTTTAAAGGAATGTCTTAAGATCTAGTGTTCATAATGTTGTATTTATTATAGTGTAGTTAAGTCTAGCTTAAGATAAACGAATTTTATATTCCTGTACAAGTTAACGACTCACACCTTAGGTGGCTAGTGTTTGGAAACGAAACTTCAGGAACGAAAAGTTGTTTAATGGCGCGCCGTTTATTCATTTTTGTGCAAAAGGCGCATATTTCGCTTTCCGTACAAAAGTTTGACTGATTTTTTCTGCCATTATGAGTCTTATCCCACCATGTGTTGGATGTTGGATGGTTACTGGTTACTTGTCGTGGATTTTAATGTATGTATTTAGTCCTTATCTCAGTCTTTCAACTATGGTTTTACATTGATTTAATATCATTTTGGAGCATAAAACATATTGATTGCATCAATTATAAGGAACTTATAGCTAGCTATAGCTAAATTAGGTGCATTTTGGATATCCATTATGATGATACGATCATCTTGAAATTTGTCATTTCAGATAATTCTTCACCCCAAAAGTCTTGACATCAATCAAATATAATTGTAAACACAAGGTTTCACTTTATTATAGACAACAACATCATTGGTTACATCACAAATTTATCACCAATGAAGTCCAGAATTTTGCATTTGTTATGTTGTTGACATTTTTCAAATCGAAGAGAAATAAGCTGCGTAGGAGCTTTTATATTATTTAGTATGTATATGTAGAGCCTAGCGTATCTCACATTGGAAAAAAAACACATCACAGAATTAAGACGTAAATCACGAAATTAGGACGTTTTAGCTAATTCATCTTTTGTTCAACCGGGGAAAATTTCCACTTTGTTTACCTGCATTTTTGCAAAGTTATTTTATGGAATAAAAACCATGAGGGTGCCGATAAGCTGCATACACTGTGAAAAGTGCGAGCGTTTTCTGGCGAGTTCGACGACGATAGAACCGAACAATGTCCGAATAAAAAAGAAAGATTCACAAAAACACTCAATGATTCACCACAAATTATTTAAAAAAGTATAAAAATTAAAATGAACTAACTATGTGGTAGCGAAGTGCTTAAAAGTAGTAATAAAAGGATGGCAGAGGACATATATTTTTTTCACTTTCAAAAAATGCAATAAATATAAGAAAGAAAAACAATGTGGTTGCCTAATATATTTAATTATTTACATAATATTGTCATAGAGATTTATGAGAATAGCTGTCAGCTCCATTTTCTCTGTTTTAACGTTTATTGTTGTATTAAATAACACAATTTTTGAGGATTGAAGTTCGAGGTACCTGTACTTTTTTTCCTAATGTTACTTCTATTCCGATATGTTTGTGAAGATTTTTGAGAATCACATCCAAGCTGCTACTTTTTATAAATTCCTTGTCTTTCATAAGTGATATTTTTTTCTCATTTGCAAATTTGATACTTAAAATTGCAGTAATATGATGTGCACACAGGACTTGTCTATTGGGTTTTACAGGAATCAATTTTTCGCATACCCAGTGTCGTATCTTTGTTTTTATTGTATATATACTTATGTATATAGTTAATTGTGTATTCTTTTGTTATTCATGGTTTTTGAAAACAATTTATTAAAAGAAAATAAATAAAAAATATTACTGATATTTTTTATAGTAAAAGTTCTTTATATACAGTGTTTTTTTAATCGACATCACCCTCTATATGCAAGTACTGCTGCTACCCCTTATAATAGAACATTTCCACAAAAGCGTAGATAGTTGAAAACCTTCTTGTTTCAACTGACAGAAGGTCAGAATAGCCTTCTGGCAGTTGTGAGTGTTTAAGCCGTCCCACTTTCTGGCATAGGCAGATTTTAACCATGTTGTAATTGATTTATTAGGATTGGATTGTGTGTTCAAACCGACAGGTTTTCTTGTACTTATTGGTTGTAAATCACAAATGTCTTACTTGTTGTGTTGGAAGTCAAAATTGTTACGTTAATTGTTTACGCGACTTACTTTGGAATTAAATTTGCTTTTTTGCTAAACATTCCATCGAAATTGATCAACATCACGGATTTCGTGTGTTGAAACTGCTCGATATATATTTTTGTTTCTTATAATACAACACTGGTCACGTAAGTACTCGCTGTTTTTATGCAATAATCCATTTTTTAAGCATTAACGTATTAAAATTCGATGAAATATAAAACGCCAGTTATTTTATTCATCGTTACCTTTTAGTATTTGCGAAATCTGATTGGCTAATAAACGATGCATTTTTTCTATATTTTCAAAAAACAGTGCAATAAAAGAAACAAAAACATTACAAATAAAAGAATTGGATTAACAATGATAGAATAACAATCAAACGCTTTTTATTTTTTTATAAGAACAAACGAAAATGTGCACAAAAGATATTAAAGAAACAAACGAAAAAAGTGAAAAGCAAGAGTGGTCAAAATTGAACTATATGGCACGATTTGCATCAAGTATCAAGTTAAAAATATTGAGTCCTTCATTGTGAACGCAAAAAAATGAAAACACATTAAAGCCTAATTAATGTTATAGATATTGGTGTGTATCGATATAATTGAGTGTAAAAGAAAACATCACCAGTTTCATCAATTAAATATATTGACGACGTTTCGGCCGTATACGGTCATTATCAAGTCATTTACAAATACTATTTCGTAAAAGATTATTTAAACATTACGATGCAATATTTCTATTCAAAGCGGGTTTATCCCTATGGATTAATAAACTCTCCTTCAGTTCTAGATCGTAATTGTTCCTAGCGGTGGAGAGTATCGAATTCTCAAAACAAGGCCTAGACTGACAGTATAAAACATGTTCGGATACGGCTGAAAAATAATGACTTTTGGTCGTTTTTCCGGTTAAAGCTGAGATCCCCATGTGTTCACTGGCTCTTACCTTCAAATGTCGTAATGTCTTGCCAATATAGATAGCGTAGCAGCTATCAAAGGCTACTGGGAACTGAATATTTGTTATGAAATCTTGGTTTTCCACAAGAGGCAGAGACACAGATATTAAAAACTAACCACCACAACGGTTGCATTAAGTCTTTCAACTTCTTTTTGCAGAGGTAAAAAAGCAGAATGGTGCTGAATACGAACCATTTTCCTTCGCAGTGATGCAGGCAGCTATAGACAGGTACTTAAAAGAGAAAGTCTATCATTTGTCAATTTTAAAATCCAGGAAAGTTAACTCCCTAAAGAAGAGCCAGCATGCTGTGCGAAAGTGGGATGGAAAGAAAGCCTAGTAAATCTGAAAGTTTAACATAGGAGAAAAAGAATATTTTGTAGGATTGTGGTCAGCTATGTTTGAACACCCCAATGGCTATCATAAATACGCTATGGTGGATAATAACACAACACTTCGCGTTAAGAGGTCGACAAGAACACCATCAAATGAAACTCGAGGATTTAAAAAAAAGCAAATAGTGGAGTAGAATATATGACATATACAAGGAATAACAAAAAACACGTCAAAAAGGACTTCACGGAAAATAAAGGCTGCAGATGCCGAAAATGATCGCCACATGAGATCAAGATGCCCAGTTAGTCGATCCAAAACATATATTAGCAAACGACCAAATGAGCTTCGAAGATGTGGACCATCTTATCTTTCTGTAATCAAACCTCACTCTGACGGGTGAAAATAAACTAGATTCCTTAATGAAAAATACGATCGAACACTTACATTTATCTCGTTCGAACAAAAAATTCACCAACTATTCAGTACGCAAAACTTTTGTAAAAAAAGTCCAAAAATGACTGACCATAACAACAAGAGTGGACTCGATGCATACGACACAGGCGACAAACAACAGCAGAAGTAGTAGGTTTTCAATTGTATTCAGAACGCTCCAAATAAAAACAAGAAAGAAATTCGTCTTAGACATCTGCGTACTAATCTGAGTAAACCGAGAGATCCGTGTCTGTGCGCCTGTTTTGGACAACTCGCCCAATCTATGTAACAGCGAATTTATTTCAAAATTTAAAACTCCGGTTTAAATGTTCTGTAGTTATTGTCTTTGAACAAAAACTAACATAATTTCCTTTACCAAATAAACATGTTGACGTCAATTTAGTGTGATTACGTGATGTAAAAGTAGCCGGTGGACCCAGCGTCGAAACGCCGGGTAAAGCCAGAAGTAACTGTGTTACCAGGCGTCCTACACATGGTGGAGCGATTAATAAGAACCGTAAACTGTGCAACACGATCAGGTGGAGCACTTTAGTAAAAGTATGCAGTGTGTCCATGTTTCGGGTGTAATATATTTTTCAAAAAATAACTTTACTGCAACTTCAGCGGAAATAAAAACACAGTTTATAATCTGTTGTTACCCTGTCATAGCAAAAACAATCAGTCAATATTATACTATTTTGCGAAAAAGGTTTCCGTGAAAATTTAAAACTTAATCGCGACCCGGTCTGAGCATTTGTACAGAGGGTATATATATATTCACCTTGTCACACATTCGTATCGGTAAGTAATATACTTTTCCAAAAAAACTTTATTTTAGCCTCCGTTTAAATAAAAGCACACAAAACTGTCCGTTGTTAATAGTAACAGTACAGTTAAACCGTGTCGCACATTCGTTTAGGCGTAATACACTTTTCCAAAAAAACTTTATTTTAGCCTCCGTTTAAATAAAAGCACACAAAACTGTCCGTTGTTAATAGTAACAGTACAGTTAAACCGTGTCGCACATTCGTTTAGGCGTAATACCCTTTTCCAAAAAAACTTTATTTTAGCCTCCGTTTAAATAAAAGCACACAAAACTGTCCGTTGTTAATAGTAACAGTACAGTTAAACCGTGTCGCACATTCGTTTAGGCATAATACCCTTTTCCAAAAAAACTTTATTTTAGCCTCCGTTTAAACAAAAGCACTCAAAACTGTCCGTTGTTAATAGTAACAGTACAGTTAAACCGTGTCGCACATTCGTTTAGGCGTAATACACTTTTCCAAAAAAACTTTATTTTAGCCTCCGTTTAAATAAAAGCAGACAAAACTGTCCGTTGTTAATAGTAACAGTACAGTTAAACCGTGTCGCACATTCGTTTAGGCGTAATACCCTTTTCCAAAAAAACTTTATTTTAGCCTCCGTTTAAATAAAAGCACACAAAACTGTCCGTTGTTAATAGTAACAGTACAGTTAAACCGTGTCGCACATTCGTTTAGGCATAATACCCTTTTCCAAAAAAACTTTATTTTAGCCTCCGTTTAAATAAAAGCACACAAAACTGTCCGTTGTTAATAGTAACAGTACAGTTAAACCGTGTCGCACATTCGTTTAGGCGTATTACACTTTTCCAAAAAAACTTTATTTTAGCCTCCGTTTAAATAAAAGCACACAAAACTGTCCGTTGTTAATAGTAACAGTACAGTTAAACCGTGTCGCACATTCGTTTAGGCGTAATACCCTTTTCCAAAAAAACTTTATCGCAACTTCGGTTTACACAAAAACACAGGAAATGGCCTTTCATTACCCAGTACAGCTAAAACAATCACTCAGCAATTTTATTTTGTAGAATAAGCTTTCATGACAGTAAAAGTGTAGCTAACTGTATTTAGCATAGGATGTATTGATTATGAATTTTGTTGTAAGCCAAACTGCATATGGCTGCTTTCATTTTTTAGCCAGAGCTAACTAGCTAGATAGCCACAACTCAATATAAAAAATAAATAATAATATAACAAACTTAGTAAAACATTAAAAAGATAGGAATAAATAAGGATAGCTATAGCTAGCTAGCCGGCTTTACCTTGATGCTACTTCGAAGGTCTATGTTCATAGTCAAAACCTTAAAATTGGTTGTTTAAAATTTAAACATGGCTAGAAAACGTGATAATATATTTATCTTAACACACAGACAGACAACGGCTTTTAGCGTATTTTAATGGCCACTTTGCCCTTAACAAATAATCGATGAATCATTTGTTGTTCACAAAGTCCTAAGTTTGGCCATGCAACAAACCGTAAAAGTTGTAAAGAAAGAAGAAGGAAGAATGCTGCCTATTTGAAATATATGCGTATCCGCATATGAACAATACACAACCACGCTGGAACAACTCAACAAAACGCAATTCTTTCTCCTGCTGCACCAAAAAGAAAACGCGTACGCATCATCTCATGCAGTATCACATCACAAGAACAATAAAAAAACATTTTCATATTTATTTAAATAGTTACAAATTTTGTAGTTGCTCCTCACTCGTTTCAATACTATTCGAAATGTTATTTTTCACTTGTTAGAATTATATCTCAAGAAGAAACTTTAAAGAAAACTTTTTTTCTTCCTCCTCCCTAGACCACACTCATCCATAGAACTACACTCCTCCATAGAACTACACTCCTCCGTAGAACTACACTCCTCCATAGAACACACTCCTCAATAGAATTACACTCCTCAATAGAACTACACTCCTCCATAGAACTACACTCTGTCAATATGTCAAAATTTCAAATATTAAGTGTAACGATGAGTTGTTTCCTCGTGCAATATGGCTTATTTTACTCGTTCTTTTATAACTATAACTTTAACAAATCGGTACCATGCGATATCTACTACTTGTTAACCGTCTGGATTTTGCAAGTTGGCAATACAGATTTTTAGGCATTCTGATTGGCTTAGCGGTCTTGACGACGGGCCGATATGGAGCGTATTGCCTGTCGTCAAGAAAAATGGTAGCTTAAAATGTAAACTAGCCCGAAAAAACAAGTTTCAAGAGGCATTGGAAATGAATATATATCTAACTCCTACAATACATTTTTCGATAAAAACATTTTCATAGGATAGAAACAACAACAATGTCAATGCCAGATTCAGCAATATTCTGTCTGGATGCTTCTTCAACATGGCTAGTTAACTAGCTACATTGTCGATAAAAAAAGATGATCTGATATCCAGTTTATCGACAATACTAAATACAGGACGACGAATTTCTAACAAATGCGTCCCCCTCATTTTCAGACTCGTTCCTTCATCTTTTTGTTACTCAGTCAACATAAAAGTTGTCGAAGCCCATGTTATTCTGGGATAACTAGCTAGCTAGTTGAAAAATTTACTTCAATATTCGCTGTAACTAAATTTTATTTCCATATTCAACTTACACATTATTCTGTAGGTGTCGAACATCGTAATGCTTTGTTTAAAAGGATTTATTCTATAGGGACTTTTAAATTTTGCATAGAATGTTTGTTTTTAGACAGGACTGTTTCGAATTTTGACCTCGAGTGTTAACAAAAGTAGTGCTAGTGAATTATATTATTATAAGAACACTAAACCCAAATTCTTATTTTTTTATTTTTATCTAACTTAGAAGGTTGACCAATACAATAATAACAGATTACCCCGTGCTATAACGAAAATATCGCCCTCAGTGATTGCACCGACCTCGAAAGCTTGGTCGGCACTTAGACCTCGGGCGATATTGTGCGGTACAGCCCGGTGTAATCGGTTATTATTGTATTAATATTCTAGCTATGAGGTCTGAACATACTTTAAATGGTAACTTCTAGTTACTTCTCTTATAAAGTATCACATTACTATTGTTTTAGAAATATTCACATAAGGATTAACTTTATTAATAAAATGTGCTTTTAACTTCATGTGATTCAAGTATGAAAATTCTATTCCTAGAGCATGTCATACCATCTCTTTAATAATAGTATTTAATGCGTTTAAAAGAGTTGCGCCACAGATTTAGTTCGGAAAATTATTGCAAGACCCGATTTTTACGGATTTTACGCAGCTGAATTTTGGAATCACGGCAGAACCCGATAAAAAGCTGACGAAGACCATTTTGGTTTGGAAGGGATGGTGTTAGGCTTGTAGATCTCCCTTTAACCTTTTTCTCTTCTAAATCTTTGTATCTATAGGTATAGGAATATTTATTTTCTTTATGTTTTCACATGTTAAAATAAACGTTTTCTAGCCATGTATAAATCTTAAACAAACCAATTTTTGAAGCTGAAGCTAGCTAGCTACCTATCTATACATAGACTTATTTATTCCTATTCTTCTATAGTTTTTATTCAATTTGGTATATTAATATTTCTCTTCATATTGGGGATGTGACTATCTAGCTAGCTCTATAGCTACCTCTGGCTAAAAAGTGCAAGTAGTCAAATGCAGTTTGGTTCAATAAAATTCTTAATCAATAATAGAGGTAGCTATACCTTTTATTACTGTCTTGAAATCTTATTCTACAAACTAAAATTGCTGAGTGATTGTTTTATCTGGACGGGGTAACAACAGGCTTTTCCAGTGTTTTTATTTAAACCGAAGTTGCAATAAAGTGTTTTAGGAAAAGGGTAATACGCCTATACGGATATGCAACATGGTTTACCTGTACTCAGCGCTCTGCCTATTATCACGATTAATTTTTGAACTTTTACGGGAACCTTTTCCGCAAAATAAAACAATGTTGCACGATGCACGATGTTTTTGCTTCAACGCTTCAAACAGGTTGTAAACTGTGATTTTATTTTGAAATTTTACGAAAACTTTTCCACAACATCAAATTATGGAGTTGTAACGACGGCCTGTTTCCAGTATTCTTCTTTAAACGGAAGCTGCGATAAAGTTTTTTTGAAAAGTGCACTGGATGTGTGGCACATTTTACGGCTCTTATTAAGCGCTCCCCCCTGAAATATTCACGGGTAAAAGGCAGTAGAAGCGGTTCAACAGGTGGATCAGAAATATGTTGCTGTTAATCGTTCTAGAGGGATCGCACATCAAAGAAGAAAAATTATTTAGAAGGTACCAACCCATATTCTGGAATAGCAGACGACCATTCTCTATGTTAGCCTCGACGGATTTTTTTTTCTAGATCCTTTGATTTGATTTAATTTATGTTGTTAATTCTTATTCTTTTCTCTTTTTACCCGGGTCATGCAGCAACAACATATCCAATGCGATGGTTGTACACTGCAATACTTTTAAGCATATATTTTGTGGTGTGACTGGTTGTCATATAAAACAGTACATAGTTAAGATCTGACATAACAGAAGTTATAATAATACCTAAGCAAGCATATCTTGCTGGTAGCTAGATTATCCCTACAAACAATAGCCGTAATATGTCTGTGTGTTTAAAATGATTGCGCACAGCTTAAACTTTTAATCTTTCCGCTGCGTTATTTTAAAATTTTAATTTTATTTTGTCATGAAGTTAAAAGCACATTTTATTAATAAAGTTAATCCTTATGTGAATATTTCTAAAACAATAGTAATGTGATACTTTATAAGAGAGGTAACTAGAAGTTACCATTTAAAGTATGTTCAGACCTCATAGCTAGAATATTAATACAACTAGTCGATAAAGCCCGTAGAGAAATCCACTTAGGCAAAAGGTCAATAAAAAGAAAGTTGTTTTAGATGTTTTGCTGACGTCAGCAGTGCAGTGCAGATAAAAAAATTAGCGAAATTTGTTTATTCTTTGTCTGTAATGTGTAGAGGTTGAAACGCTGGTCAAAATAATGTACAGGATCATATGTTATCGACGAACGCCTAAGGAGATATCAGGGGATTAAAAATTTTGCCGACGTCAGCAAAGACCTGTCAAAACCTTAAAAAAATTTTTTAGAAAATTGTATACCTATTGCCTTCATCGTATAGATCTTGAAACGCTGAGCAAGAAAATGTATAGGATCATGTACTTTTGATAAACGGTTGCAGAGATAATAGGGTTTGAAGGTTGTTTGATGACGTCACCAACCCGTCCATTCCGAAACGGATTTGGGGACCCAGGTTTGGGAAAATTACCCAAATTGGTCCCAGGTGGTCCCTAGTTACCCACGCGGTGAAAAATCATTGACGTCACCACCTCGTTTCCAAGTTATTTGGCCTCAAAGTTTTAGGTGCACTGTAATGACTTCATTAATTTAATATAGGATATTGACGTTAAAGTAGTGTTATTGACGTCGCGCCGTAACGTCAGAAAATTAACATTTGAGACATGCATTTTTCGGCTACATCAAAGGAAAATGAACACATCAACTTTGCCTGTCACAGACAGACAGACACACTTAGCGTATTACTAGTCGATTAGGCCCGTGGAAAAATCCACTCAGGCAGAAGAACAATGAAAAATTAGAAGATTTTAGGAATTTTGATGACGTCAGCAGTGTCCTGTTCATCTACATAAAAATTGAATGCGTTTTTGATAGTTGGAAAGGCCTGTGGAAAAATGACAAAAAAGCAGTAAAAATAAGGATAACTTACGAAAACGATAATGTTACGAAAAAGAAAACTTGGGATTTTGTTTTCCATAAACCTCCATAAACCTAAAAAATAATAAATTATGATGATAATACTTTCCTATTTTTGTTTCCTGTAAAAAGATAATTCAATGGTTACATACAGACCGTATAATATTAATATATTGGTAAGTAAGTTACCTGCAGTTGATGCTTCTTGAGTCTTTTCAATACCAAAAATATGTGATGCAATTTTCACATGGCATGCCCTGACTTTTAGTTCATGAATTATCTCCTTAAAAAGAAAATAATCCACCTAACGAAGCGCGCCACGGGAAGTCATGGGGCTTTGCGCTTCAACCTAAAAAAGAAAAAGAAAAGTGCTTAAAGTACGTAGTGTACACACGGAACTGGCTTATTATTATAAGAGATAGTCGATAAGGCCCGTGGAAAAATCCACTTAGGCAAAAGGCCAATGAAAAAATAGGTTGCTTTAGATGTTTTGCTGACGTCAGCAGTGCATATACAAAAAAAAATGTTCTTAAAATCTTACACCAAATGTCAAATGTCAAATCGCATTAAATCCTCCACACAAATCTTACACAAAATAAAAAAGAACAGCTTGCAAGGTGTAAAATATAGTTGATAAAAAGTTACAACAACGACACTCACAACATCGACACTCACAACACCAATACTCACAAAACCGACAATAAGAACACCGACAGTTACAACACCGACAGTCACAACACGGATAATAACAATCTCAGAAATAACGCATCTCAAATATGTACATCTTATAAGTGATTATGTTGAAAACCTCAGTATTTTATTCTGAAATGTCAAAAAGAAGGCCTGCAAGAGTTAGCACAAATCAACAAATATAAGTTATTTTACACATTTTAAATATTGTCTTTCCCTTAAAAGCTTATACAAAAATATGAAAAAGCCATAGTTTGGAAAACATCAAATTTAAATGTAGAAAAATCAGTCACTTTGGTTGCATACCATCCTCTTCCGCAAAGTTACACAAAATGTAAAAATCAACCAGTTAAGAACACAAAAATTTTCTTTCTTAGTATGATGATCCATACTGCCCTTTACCAACAATTTTAAACCTAAATGTCAAAAAATCAATAAGCAAAGAATAAACTTGAATCAACAAACATTGTATATATACGGTTCATAAACAAAGGTTTACATACAATGTAAAACAGATCGGTTTTTGAGAAACACATCTAAATCAACAAAAATAAGTTCATTCAGCATGTCGTATATTGCCATTAACCATTAATCTTCCACAAAAAGGTTATGAAACACATCAAAATTTAAAAAAATCAGTGATTTCAGTGCATACAGTCCACGCGTTTAGATTACAAAATATAAAAAACAAAAACAGTTTCAGTCAGAACATTAAGTAATTTTTTTATTATCAGCAAACATTTATCCCTACAAAATTTTTAAAATTCTCAAGAAAAACAAAAACTTGAAACCATGGAATTTTCTTCCAGCAAAAATTACATCACATACAGTTAGTTCTCCCAAACAATAATTTATAATACGAAATATAAAGACAAAGTTGTTTATATAGTCTGAAGATGTACTTAGTGTACGAAAAGCTTAACAAATAAATACTTTTTAACTTTCAAACTCGTTTTATTTTTTCTTAATTGTAAACTAATGGCTGTTATTTTTACCGATAAAGACATCAGCTTTACAACAGCTTACAGTGAAGTCTGATTCTACAAAGATTTGTTCTTTTAGTATATATATTGCATGTGGTCTATTTCCACAAAAGTTTACACAAAATTTCAAAAAAACAGCATTTTGCAACACGAACAATATAAACTGACAACCATACCATCCTCTCATAAATTTTTTAACCCAAAGTCATAAACCCACGTATATATAAATTTCCAATCAAATGTCAAAAACCCCTGTAAAAAAACCTGGCATTTTGCATGTAGGCTGACAAAAGTTTAACAGGATGAGGAAACAAAACAATAAAAAATAACTTAACACACACACTTTAAATTCTATAAAATTCGTTCCACTTGTCATATTGTGGTCCCCTTGTAAGGTTTACAGGAAATGTAAAAAATTATTCTCTATGGGCATAAAAATGTGTCACAGTATCCTAAAAGTTCAAGAAAGATTTTGTAGCTAGCTTGTTACATTATAATTCGTGTTCAAAAAAGAAGAGAAGTTTGACTACTAAGGTAGCTATAAATACCTAAAAAAAGAGGAATAACAACAAAACTCATAGATTAGAGCTAGCTATGGGATGGAGCCTTGAAGCTAACATTAGCTAGCTAGCTAACAAAACAGTACCTAAGACACCCAGTTAAATATACTTAAGCTGGGGAGACTTAGCTACGTCTATAGCTAGCTATTTATGCCTTAGTACAACACATATAAAGGAAAACAATAGCAATGTAAAAATTATGACATTTGCAGTTAGTTCAACAAACCAAAACTTTCCATTTCGCTGGCACATTTGTTTGGTAGCCAGCTAACAGCTTTATGCAGCATTTTGAATTTTAGGACATTAATTATGCAAACCATTGTAAACAAATGCTGGCTTTTTTATAAAAAACGCGGTAAAATATAAATTTGAAGCTCCAATGGATTTTTTTTGAGAATGCGATTCTTTTTGACAATTTTAAGTGTGTTACATATAAAAACGGAACGTCTAAAAATATCAAAGTTCTTACTTTTTCTCAATTCCAATTCACTTGAAACTCTAGCATTCATTTTGTACTTCTAACTTTACTTTACTACTTCCTAGCTCCACTCTTCACTTCCGAAGTAACTTCTTGTGGCTTTCAACTTTATATTTCTACTTCTACTTCTTTACTTAGAGTTTACTTCTAACTTTACTTTACTACTTCCTAGCTCCGCTCTTCACTTTATTTTTCTACTTCTGCTTCTTTAATTAGAGTTTTCTTTCTCTGAATCACTTTTTTCAAGACGAAGGGACCTTTCTTTTGTGTTTTTTCCGTGTTGAGGGACACCATTTTTGGAAAGTTAGCCGTTAAATTTATTTCAGCAAATCAAATTGAGTCGTTTTCATCACGTGACCTAAACAAAGTAAACCCGCTAACAAAATAGACATATTTTTTTCGGTAACATCAAAGATTTTTACGGCGACATCAAAGGAAAATGACGATATCAACTTTGCCTGTCACAGAGACACGGAACTGGCGTATTATTATATAGATTATAGAGATCGATAAGGCCCGTGGAAAAATCCACTTAGGCAAAAGGCCTAAATAGGGTGCTTTAGATGTTTTGCTGACGTCAGCAGTGCATATACAAAAAAAAATGTTCTTAAAATCTTACACAAAACGTCAAATGTCAAATCTTACACAAAATAAAAAAAGAACAGCTTGCAAGGTGCAAAATCTACTTTATAAAAAGTTACAACAACGACACTCACAACACCAATACTCACAAAACTGACAGTAAGAACACTGACAGTTACAACACCGACAGTCACAACACGGATAATAACAATGTCAGAAATAACGCATCTCAAATATGTACATCTTATAAGTTATTATGTTGAAAACCCTCAGTATTTTATTCTGAAATGTCAAAAAGTTGGCCTGCAAGAGTTAGCACAAATCAACAAAAATAAGTTCTTTACACATTTTAAATATTGTCTTTCCCTTAAAAGCTTATACAAAAATATGAAAAAGCCATAGTTTAGAAAACATTAATGTAAATTTAAAAAAATCAGTTATTTCAGTTGCATACCATTCTCTCCCACAAAAATTTACACAAAATGTAAAAATCAACCAGTTAAGAACACAAAAATTTTTCGTTTTTAGTATGATGATCCGTACTACCCTTTACCAACAATTCTGAACCTAAATGTCAAAAAATCAATAAGCAAAGCATAAACTTGAATTAAAAAAGATCATTATTTTGGAAACATTGTATACGGTTCGTAAACAAAAGTTTACACAAAATGTAAAACAGATTGGTTTTTGAGAAACACATCTAAATCAACAAATATAATTTCATTCAGCCTGTGGTATATTGCGATTACCCATCAATCTTCCACAAAAAGGTTACGAAACACATCAAAATTTAAAAAAAAAAAAAAAGTCATTTCAGTGGATACAGTCATCTTAACACACACACTTTAAATTCTATAAAATTCGTTCCACTTGTCATATTGCATGTGGTCCCCCTTGTAAAGTGCACAGGTAATGTGAAAAAAATTATAGATGAATTCCAGCGTGACGTCATTTGTTTACTTTTTAGCGGTAAGCTCCTTGACTCTGGCTTTTGCGTGGCAGGAAAAAAGATGCTAGGGTTTGGTGAAGAAAGGTCTTTTACTGTGGATTTCTTCTAACAGGGACATCGTTGGGGTTATAAACTATTATCGAGTGTAGGTTATGCCTTCTGATTTATTTGAATTCATTAAAAGTCATAAGAATGCCTTCGTTTGAAGAAATGAAGTGATAATTACTTTGCTTCACCTAGCACCCCAATCTTTTTAAGCCACGCAAATGCCAAAGCCGAAAGAGCTTACCACTGAAAATGTAAACAACGGAATTCATCTATACTCTATGGGTATAAAAATACATCCTACTATCCTGCAAAAGTTCAAGTCTTTGAAAGATTTTGTAGGTAGCTAGCTAGCTTGTTACATCATAATTCGTGCTTATAAAAGAAGAGAAATTTGGAAACTATAGTAGTTAGCTATAGATAATTAAAAAAGAGGAATAACAACAGAAGTCATAGGTTAGAGTTAGCCATGGGACGGGGAGCTGGACTTGGAGGCTAACATTAGCTAGCTAACAGTAGCTAAGACACCCAGTTAAATATACTTAAACTGGGAACACTTACCTAAAACTAAAGCTAGCTATTTATGCTTAGTAAAACACATATAAAGAGAAGCAATAGTAATGTAAAATTAATAACATTACAGTTCAACAAACCAAAGTTTTCCGTTTTTTAGTCAGCCAACAGCTTTATGTAGCATTTTGAATTTTAGGACAATACATTAGTTACGTGCCAGGCCACATGAATTATGCAACAAAACGTAAACAAATATGGCTACATACGCGGTAAAATAAAAAAACTGTGGCTTTTCCTGGGAAATGCGAGTCTGCTTGCTCCACCGACATAAAAACCAAACGTCGAAAAGTATCAAAGTTCTTACTATTTGTGATTTCAAATCCACTTTAAACTTTAGCCTTTGTTTTCTACTTCTAACTTTACTTTAGATCTAGCTCCACTTCTCACTTCACTTTTCTACTTCTTCACTTGGTCTCTTTTCTTTTTAAATATATAGCTATGCTTTTTTAAACTACTTTTTTTCCTTTTTTTCAAGGTGAAGGGATCGTTCTTCTGTGCTTTTTTTTAGTGGCATTTATTTTCTACTTCTAAATTTACTTTACTTCTAGCTCGACGTAGCTCCACTTTCACTTCCAACTTCACTGTTCTACTTTTTCACTTGGATTTTTTCTTTTTAAATATGCTTATTTTACTTTTTTTAAGATCGTTCTTTTGTGTTGTTTTTTTTGGTGGCGAGAGGACACCATTTTTGGAAAGTTAGCCGTTAAATTTATTTCAGCAAATCAAATTGAGTCGTTTTCATCACGTGATGTAAACAAAGTAAACCCGCTAGCAAAATGGACATAATTTTTTCGGCGACTTCAAAGAGAATTTTGGCAACATCAAAGGAAAATGACGATATCAACTTTGCCTGTCACAGACACACAGAACTGGCGTATTATTATATAGACTAGTCGATAAGGCCCGTGGAAAAATCCACTTAGGCAAAAGGCCATTGAAAACTAGGTTGCTTTAGATTTTTTGCTGACGTCAGCAGTGCATATACAAAAAAAATGTTCTTAAAATCTTACACAAAATGTCAAATGTCAAATCTTACACAAAATAAAAAAGAACAGCTTGCAAGGTGCAAAATCTACAATCATGTTCATAATAGTTTTGGAAAAACCACTTTCCCCCTCCCCCCCACTCTTCAGTGTTGGTTGGAGGTCTTTTCCAGAGTCGCCGACAGTATTTTGGGGCACAAATCAACTCAAAATCAACACTGACTGTAGGGGGAGAGGGGGAAAACTCTGAAAAAAGCCTCAAAAGCCGTTTTTCCAATAATTTATGAACATGATTGTCTGTAAATGACATAAAAAAATTGAAAAGGGCTTCCCCTTGTTTAGAGCCAAAATTTTTCTTTGATGACACGTTCCACACGTTCCACACGTTCCGCACACGTTCCACACCCGTTCCAAGGTGCTCCACCATCGGTTGCACCTAAATTAAACACGTTCCACACGTACCGCCAACTTCAATGAAATTGAAGTAAAGTTTAATTTTTATAAAAAATTGGCGGAACGTGTGGAACGTGTGCTACTGCAGTCTCACCTTGTACACTTGGCTATGGAACTTGAGTGGAACGTGTGCGGAACGTGTGTGGAACGTGTGTGTTTTCCATTTCTTTTATATTATGAAGTGTCTATGTTATATAAAGAACAATTTTAGTCATGTATACATAATATATAAGCATATATAAGCTCTTGCCACATACGACAAACAATAAGAAACAAACAGACAATAGGAGGCCTGGAACCTAGTTTATGAAACAAGAAAACCAACCAGCTCTGCATGCACAGTATAAGGAATGACACAGCAGTACTTGTCCTTAATTCAGCCAACACAAACGCACACAAAAGCTTTTATAAAAAAAGCCGCTTAAAAAAACTAAGTCTCAAATTTTAGAGACACACGTTCCGCACACGTTCCACACCCGTTCCAAGGTGCTCCACCATCGGTTGCACCTAAATTAAACACGTTCCACACGTACCGCCAACTTCAATGAAATTGAAGTAAAGTTTAATTTTTATAAAAAATTGGCGGAACGTGTGGAACGTGTGCTACTGCAGTCTCACCTTGTACACTTGGCTATGGAACTTGAGTGGAACGTGTGCGGAACGTGTGTGGAACGTGTGTGTTTTCCATTTCTTTTATATTATGAAGTGTCTATGTTATATAAAGAACAATTTTAGTCATGTATACATAATATATAAGCATATATAAGCTCTTGCCACATACGACAAACAATAAGAAACAAACAGACAATAGGAGGCCTGGAACCTAGTTTATGAAACAAGAAAACCAACCAGCTCTGCATGCACAGTATAAGGAATGACACAGCAGTACTTGTCCTTAATTCAGCCAACACAAACGCACACAAAAGCTTTTATAAAAAAAGCCGCTTAAAAAAACTAAGTCTCAAATTTTAGAGACAATCATGTTCATAATAGTTTTGGAAAAACCACTTTCCCCCTCCCCCCCACTCTTCAGTGTTGGTTGGAGGTCTTTTCCAGAGTCGCCGACAGTATTTTGGGGCACAAATCAACTCAAAATCAACACTGACTGTAGGGGGAGAGGGGGAAAACTCTGAAAAAAGCCTCAAAAGCCGTTTTTCCAATAATTTATGAACATGATTGTCTGTAAATGACATAAAAAAATTGAAAAGGGCTTCCCCTTGTTTAGAGCCAAAATTTTTCTTTGATGACACGTTCCACACGTTCCACACGTTCCGCACACGTTCCACACCCGTTCCAAGGTGCTCCACCATCGGTTGCACCTAAATTAAACACGTTCCACACGTACCGCCAACTTCAATGAAATTGAAGTAAAGTTTAATTTTTATAAAAAATTGGCGGAACGTGTGGAACGTGTGCTACTGCAGTCTCACCTTGTACACTTGGCTATGGAACTTGAGTGGAACGTGTGCGGAACGTGTGTGGAACGTGTGTGTTTTCCATTTCTTTTATATTATGAAGTGTCTATGTTATATAAAGAACAATTTTAGTCATGTATACATAATATATAAGCATATATAAGCTCTTGCCACATACGACAAACAATAAGAAACAAACAGACAATAGGAGGCCTGGAACCTAGTTTATGAAACAAGAAAACCAACCAGCTCTGCATGCACAGTATAAGGAATGACACAGCAGTACTTGTCCTTAATTCAGCCAACACAAACGCACACAAAAGCTTTTATAAAAAAAGCCGCTTAAAAAAACTAAGTCTCAAATTTTAGAGACAATCATGTTCATAATAGTTTTGGAAAAACCACTTTCCCCCTCCCCCCACTCTTCAGTGTTGGTTGGAGGTCTTTTCCAGAGTCGCCGACAGTATTTTGGGGCACAAATCAACTCAAAATCAACACTGACTGTAGGGGGAGAGGGGGAAAACTCTGAAAAAAGCCTCAAAAGCCGTTTTTCCAATAATTTATGAACATGATTGTCTGTAAATGACATAAAAAAATTGAAAAGGGCTTCCCCTTGTTTAGAGCCAAAATTTTTCTTTGATGACACGTTCCACACGTTCCACACGTTCCGCACACGTTCCACACCCGTTCCAAGGTGCTCCACCATCGGTTGCACCTAAATTAAACACGTTCCACACGTACCGCCAACTTCAATGAAATTGAAGTAAAGTTTAATTTTTATAAAAAATTGGCGGAACGTGTGGAACGTGTGCTACTGCAGTCTCACCTTGTACACTTGGCTATGGAACTTGAGTGGAACGTGTGCGGAACGTGTGTGGAACGTGTGTGTTTTCCATTTCTTTTATATTATGAAGTGTCTATGTTATATAAAGAACAATTTTAGTCATGTATACATAATATATAAGCATATATAAGCTCTTGCCACATACGACAAACAATAAGAAACAAACAGACAATAGGAGGCCTGGAACCTAGTTTATGAAACAAGAAAACCAACCAGCTCTGCATGCACAGTATAAGGAATGACACAGCAGTACTTGTCCTTAATTCAGCCAACACAAACGCACACAAAAGCTTTTATAAAAAAAGCCGCTTAAAAAAACTAAGTCTCAAATTTTAGAGACAATCATGTTCATAATAGTTTTGGAAAAACCACTTTCCCCCTCCCCCCACTCTTCAGTGTTGGTTGGAGGTCTTTTCCAGAGTCGCCGACAGTATTTTGGGGCACAAATCAACTCAAAATCAACACTGACTGTAGGGGGAGAGGGGGAAAACTCTGAAAAAAGCCTCAAAAGCCGTTTTTCCAATAATTTATGAACATGATTGTCTGTAAATGACATAAAAAAATTGAAAAGGGCTTCCCCTTGTTTAGAGCCAAAATTTTTCTTTGATGACACGTTCCACACGTTCCACACGTTCCGCACACGTTCCACACCCGTTCCAAGGTGCTCCACCATCGGTTGCACCTAAATTAAACACGTTCCACACGTACCGCCAACTTCAATGAAATTGAAGTAAAGTTTAATTTTTATAAAAAATTGGCGGAACGTGTGGAACGTGTGCTACTGCAGTCTCACCTTGTACACTTGGCTATGGAACTTGAGTGGAACGTGTGCGGAACGTGTGTGGAACGTGTGTGTTTTCCATTTCTTTTATATTATGAAGTGTCTATGTTATATAAAGAACAATTTTAGTCATGTATACATAATATATAAGCATATATAAGCTCTTGCCACATACGACAAACAATAAGAAACAAACAGACAATAGGAGGCCTGGAACCTAGTTTATGAAACAAGAAAACCAACCAGCTCTGCATGCACAGTATAAGGAATGACACAGCAGTACTTGTCCTTAATTCAGCCAACACAAACGCACACAAAAGCTTTTATAAAAAAAGCCGCTTAAAAAAACTAAGTCTCAAATTTTAGAGACAATCATGTTCATAATAGTTTTGGAAAAACCACTTTCCCCCTCCCCCCACTCTTCAGTGTTGGTTGGAGGTCTTTTCCAGAGTCGCCGACAGTATTTTGGGGCACAAATCAACTCAAAATCAACACTGACTGTAGGGGGAGAGGGGGAAAACTCTGAAAAAAGCCTCAAAAGCCGTTTTTCCAATAATTTATGAACATGATTGTCTGTAAATGACATAAAAAAATTGAAAAGGGCTTCCCCTTGTTTAGAGCCAAAATTTTTCTTTGATGACACGTTCCACACGTTCCACACGTTCCGCACACGTTCCACACCCGTTCCAAGGTGCTCCACCATCGGTTGCACCTAAATTAAACACGTTCCACACGTACCGCCAACTTCAATGAAATTGAAGTAAAGTTTAATTTTTATAAAAAATTGGCGGAACGTGTGGAACGTGTGCTACTGCAGTCTCACCTTGTACACTTGGCTATGGAACTTGAGTGGAACGTGTGCGGAACGTGTGTGGAACGTGTGTGTTTTCCATTTCTTTTATATTATGAAGTGTCTATGTTATATAAAGAACAATTTTAGTCATGTATACATAATATATAAGCATATATAAGCTCTTGCCACATACGACAAACAATAAGAAACAAACAGACAATAGGAGGCCTGGAACCTAGTTTATGAAACAAGAAAACCAACCAGCTCTGCATGCACAGTATAAGGAATGACACAGCAGTACTTGTCCTTAATTCAGCCAACACAAACGCACACAAAAGCTTTTATAAAAAAAGCCGCTTAAAAAAACTAAGTCTCAAATTTTAGAGACAATCATGTTCATAATAGTTTTGGAAAAACCACTTTCCCCCTCCCCCCCACTCTTCAGTGTTGGTTGGAGGTCTTTTCCAGAGTCGCCGACAGTATTTTGGGGCACAAATCAACTCAAAATCAACACTGACTGTAGGGGGAGAGGGGGAAAACTCTGAAAAAAGCCTCAAAAGCCGTTTTTCCAATAATTTATGAACATGATTGTCTGTAAATGACATAAAAAAATTGAAAAGGGCTTCCCCTTGTTTAGAGCCAAAATTTTTCTTTGATGACACGTTCCACACGTTCCACACGTTCCGCACACGTTCCACACCCGTTCCAAGGTGCTCCACCATCGGTTGCACCTAAATTAAACACGTTCCACACGTACCGCCAACTTCAATGAAATTGAAGTAAAGTTTAATTTTTATAAAAAATTGGCGGAACGTGTGGAACGTGTGCTACTGCAGTCTCACCTTGTACACTTGGCTATGGAACTTGAGTGGAACGTGTGCGGAACGTGTGTGGAACGTGTGTGTTTTCCATTTCTTTTATATTATGAAGTGTCTATGTTATATAAAGAACAATTTTAGTCATGTATACATAATATATAAGCATATATAAGCTCTTGCCACATACGACAAACAATAAGAAACAAACAGACAATAGGAGGCCTGGAACCTAGTTTATGAAACAAGAAAACCAACCAGCTCTGCATGCACAGTATAAGGAATGACACAGCAGTACTTGTCCTTAATTCAGCCAACACAAACGCACACAAAAGCTTTTATAAAAAAAGCCGCTTAAAAAAACTAAGTCTCAAATTTTAGAGACAATCATGTTCATAATAGTTTTGGAAAAACCACTTTCCCCCTCCCCCCCACTCTTCAGTGTTGGTTGGAGGTCTTTTCCAGAGTCGCCGACAGTATTTTGGGGCACAAATCAACTCAAAATCAACACTGACTGTAGGGGGAGAGGGGGAAAACTCTGAAAAAAGCCTCAAAAGCCGTTTTTCCAATAATTTATGAACATGATTGTCTGTAAATGACATAAAAAAATTGAAAAGGGCTTCCCCTTGTTTAGAGCCAAAATTTTTCTTTGATGACACGTTCCACACGTTCCACACGTTCCGCACACGTTCCACACCCGTTCCAAGGTGCTCCACCATCGGTTGCACCTAAATTAAACACGTTCCACACGTACCGCCAACTTCAATGAAATTGAAGTAAAGTTTAATTTTTATAAAAAATTGGCGGAACGTGTGGAACGTGTGCTACTGCAGTCTCACCTTGTACACTTGGCTATGGAACTTGAGTGGAACGTGTGCGGAACGTGTGTGGAACGTGTGTGTTTTCCATTTCTTTTATATTATGAAGTGTCTATGTTATATAAAGAACAATTTTAGTCATGTATACATAATATATAAGCATATATAAGCTCTTGCCACATACGACAAACAATAAGAAACAAACAGACAATAGGAGGCCTGGAACCTAGTTTATGAAACAAGAAAACCAACCAGCTCTGCATGCACAGTATAAGGAATGACACAGCAGTACTTGTCCTTAATTCAGCCAACACAAACGCACACAAAAGCTTTTATAAAAAAAGCCGCTTAAAAAAACTAAGTCTCAAATTTTAGAGACAATCATGTTCATAATAGTTTTGGAAAAACCACTTTCCCCCTCCCCCCACTCTTCAGTGTTGGTTGGAGGTCTTTTCCAGAGTCGCCGACAGTATTTTGGGGCACAAATCAACTCAAAATCAACACTGACTGTAGGGGGAGAGGGGGAAAACTCTGAAAAAAGCCTCAAAAGCCGTTTTTCCAATAATTTATGAACATGATTGTCTGTAAATGACATAAAAAAATTGAAAAGGGCTTCCCCTTGTTTAGAGCCAAAATTTTTCTTTGATGACACGTTCCACACGTTCCACACGTTCCGCACACGTTCCACACCCGTTCCAAGGTGCTCCACCATCGGTTGCACCTAAATTAAACACGTTCCACACGTACCGCCAACTTCAATGAAATTGAAGTAAAGTTTAATTTTTATAAAAAATTGGCGGAACGTGTGGAACGTGTGCTACTGCAGTCTCACCTTGTACACTTGGCTATGGAACTTGAGTGGAACGTGTGCGGAACGTGTGTGGAACGTGTGTGTTTTCCATTTCTTTTATATTATGAAGTGTCTATGTTATATAAAGAACAATTTTAGTCATGTATACATAATATATAAGCATATATAAGCTCTTGCCACATACGACAAACAATAAGAAACAAACAGACAATAGGAGGCCTGGAACCTAGTTTATGAAACAAGAAAACCAACCAGCTCTGCATGCACAGTATAAGGAATGACACAGCAGTACTTGTCCTTAATTCAGCCAACACAAACGCACACAAAAGCTTTTATAAAAAAGCCGCTTAAAAAAACTAAGTCTCAAATTTTAGAGACATCTGTAAATGACATAAAAAAATTGAAAAGGGCTTCCCCTTGTTTAGAGCCAAAATTTTTCTTTGATGACACGTTCCACACGTTCCACACGTTCCGCACACGTTCCACACCCGTTCCAAGGTGCTCCACCATCGGTTGCACCTAAATTAAACACGTTCCACACGTACCGCCAACTTCAATGAAATTGAAGTAAAGTTTAATTTTTATAAAAAATTGGCGGAACGTGTGGAACGTGTGCTACTGCAGTCTCACCTTGTACACTTGGCTATGGAACTTGAGTGGAACGTGTGCGGAACGTGTGTGGAACGTGTGTGTTTTCCATTTCTTTTATATTATGAAGTGTCTATGTTATATAAAGAACAATTTTAGTCATGTATACATAATATATAAGCATATATAAGCTCTTGCCACATACGACAAACAATAAGAAACAAACAGACAATAGGAGGCCTGGAACCTAGTTTATGAAACAAGAAAACCAACCAGCTCTGCATGCACAGTATAAGGAATGACACAGCAGTACTTGTCCTTAATTCAGCCAACACAAACGCACACAAAAGCTTTTATAAAAAAAGCCGCTTAAAAAAACTAAGTCTCAAATTTTAGAGACATCTGTAAATGACATAAAAAAATTGAAAAGGGCTTCCCCTTGTTTAGAGCCAAAATTTTTCTTTGATGACACGTTCCACACGTTCCGCACACGTTCCACACCCGTTCCAAGGTGCTCCACCATCGGTTGCACCTAAATTAAACACGTTCCACACGTACCGCCAACTTCAATGAAATTGAAGTAAAGTTTAATTTTTATAAAAAATTGGCGGAACGTGTGGAACGTGTGCTACTGCAGTCTCACCTTGTACACTTGGCTATGGAACTTGAGTGGAACGTGTGCGGAACGTGTGTGGAACGTGTGTGTTTTCCATTTCTTTTATATTATGAAGTGTCTATGTTATATAAAGAACAATTTTAGTCATGTATACATAATATATAAGCATATATAAGCTCTTGCCACATACGACAAACAATAAGAAACAAACAGACAATAGGAGGCCTGGAACCTAGTTTATGAAACAAGAAAACCAACCAGCTCTGCATGCACAGTATAAGGAATGACACAGCAGTACTTGTCCTTAATTCAGCCAACACAAACGCACACAAAAGCTTTTATAAAAAAAGCCGCTTAAAAAAACTAAGTCTCAAATTTTAGAGACAATCATGTTCATAATAGTTTTGGAAAAACCACTTTCCCCCTCCCCCCACTCTTCAGTGTTGGTTGGAGGTCTTTTCCAGAGTCGCCGACAGTATTTTGGGGCACAAATCAACTCAAAATCAACACTGACTGTAGGGGGAGAGGGGGAAAACTCTGAAAAAAGCCTCAAAAGCCGTTTTTCCAATAATTTATGAACATGATTGTCTGTAAATGACATAAAAAAATTGAAAAGGGCTTCCCCTTGTTTAGAGCCAAAATTTTTCTTTGATGACACGTTCCACACGTTCCACACGTTCCGCACACGTTCCACACCCGTTCCAAGGTGCTCCACCATCGGTTGCACCTAAATTAAACACGTTCCACACGTACCGCCAACTTCAATGAAATTGAAGTAAAGTTTAATTTTTATAAAAAATTGGCGGAACGTGTGGAACGTGTGCTACTGCAGTCTCACCTTGTACACTTGGCTATGGAACTTGAGTGGAACGTGTGCGGAACGTGTGTGGAACGTGTGTGTTTTCCATTTCTTTTATATTATGAAGTGTCTATGTTATATAAAGAACAATTTTAGTCATGTATATAATAATATAAGCATATATAAGCTCTTGCCACATACGACAAACAATAAGAAACAAACAGACAATAGGAGGCCTGGAACCTAGTTTATGAAACAAGAAAACCAACCAGCTCTGCATGCACAGTATAAGGAATGACACAGCAGTACTTGTCCTTAATTCAGCCAACACAAACGCACACAAAAGCTTTTATAAAAAAAGCCGCTTAAAAAAACTAAGTCTCAAATTTTAGAGACAATCATGTTCATAATAGTTTTGGAAAAACCACTTTCCCCCTCCCCCCACTCTTCAGTGTTGGTTGGAGGTCTTTTCCAGAGTCGCCGACAGTATTTTGGGGCACAAATCAACTCAAAATCAACACTGACTGTAGGGGGAGAGGGGGAAAACTCTGAAAAAAGCCTCAAAAGCCGTTTTTCCAATAATTTATGAACATGATTGTCTGTAAATGACATAAAAAAATTGAAAAGGGCTTCCCCTTGTTTAGAGCCAAAATTTTTCTTTGATGACACGTTCCACACGTTCCACACGTTCCGCACACGTTCCACACCCGTTCCAAGGTGCTCCACCATCGGTTGCACCTAAATTAAACACGTTCCACACGTACCGCCAACTTCAATGAAATTGAAGTAAAGTTTAATTTTTATAAAAAATTGGCGGAACGTGTGGAACGTGTGCTACTGCAGTCTCACCTTGTACACTTGGCTATGGAACTTGAGTGGAACGTGTGCGGAACGTGTGTGGAACGTGTGTGTTTTCCATTTCTTTTATATTATGAAGTGTCTATGTTATATAAAGAACAATTTTAGTCATGTATACATAATATATAAGCATATATAAGCTCTTGCCACATACGACAAACAATAAGAAACAAACAGACAATAGGAGGCCTGGAACCTAGTTTATGAAACAAGAAAACCAACCAGCTCTGCATGCACAGTATAAGGAATGACACAGCAGTACTTGTCCTTAATTCAGCCAACACAAACGCACACAAAAGCTTTTATAAAAAAAGCCGCTTAAAAAAACTAAGTCTCAAATTTTAGAGACAATCATGTTCATAATAGTTTTGGAAAAACCACTTTCCCCCTCCCCCCACTCTTCAGTGTTGGTTGGAGGTCTTTTCCAGAGTCGCCGACAGTATTTTGGGGCACAAATCAACTCAAAATCAACACTGACTGTAGGGGAGAGGGGGAAAACTCTGAAAAAAGCCTCAAAAGCCGTTTTTCCAATAATTTATGAACATGATTGTCTGTAAATGACATAAAAAAATTGAAAAGGGCTTCCCCTTGTTTAGAGCCAAAATTTTTCTTTGATGACACGTTCCACACGTTCCACACGTTCCGCACACGTTCCACACCCGTTCCAAGGTGCTCCACCATCGGTTGCACCTAAATTAAACACGTTCCACACGTACCGCCAACTTCAATGAAATTGAAGTAAAGTTTAATTTTTATAAAAAATTGGCGGAACGTGTGGAACGTGTGCTACTGCAGTCTCACCTTGTACACTTGGCTATGGAACTTGAGTGGAACGTGTGCGGAACGTGTGTGGAACGTGTGTGTTTTCCATTTCTTTTATATTATGAAGTGTCTATGTTATATAAAGAACAATTTTAGTCATGTATACATAATATATAAGCATATATAAGCTCTTGCCACATACGACAAACAATAAGAAACAAACAGACAATAGGAGGCCTGGAACCTAGTTTATGAAACAAGAAAACCAACCAGCTCTGCATGCACAGTATAAGGAATGACACAGCAGTACTTGTCCTTAATTCAGCCAACACAAACGCACACAAAAGCTTTATAAAAAAAGCCGCTTAAAAAACTAAGTCTCAAATTTTAGAGACAATCATGTTCATAATAGTTTTGGAAAAACCACTTTCCCCCTCCCCCCCACTCTTCAGTGTTGGTTGGAGGTCTTTTCCAGAGTCGCCGACAGTATTTTGGGGCACAAATCAACTCAAAATCAACACTGACTGTAGGGGGAGAGGGGGAAAACTCTGAAAAAAGCCTCAAAAGCCGTTTTTCCAATAATTTATGAACATGATTGTCTGTAAATGACATAAAAAAATTGAAAAGGGCTTCCCCTTGTTTAGAGCCAAAATTTTTCTTTGATGACACGTTCCACACGTTCCACACGTTCCGACACGTTCCACACCCGTTCCAAGGTGCTCCACCATCGGTTGCACCTAAATTAAACACGTTCCACACGTACCGCCAACTTCAATGAAATTGAAGTAAAGTTTAATTTTTATAAAAAATTGGCGGAACGTGTGGAACGTGTGCTACTGCAGTCTCACCTTGTACACTTGGCTATGGAACTTGAGTGGAACGTGTGCGGAACGTGTGTGGAACGTGTGTGTTTTCCATTTCTTTTATATTATGAAGTGTCTATGTTATATAAAGAACAATTTTAGTCATGTATACATAATATATAAGCATATATAAGCTCTTGCCACATACGACAAACAATAAGAAACAAACAGACAATAGGAGGCCTGGAACCTAGTTTATGAAACAAGAAAACCAACCAGCTCTGCATGCACAGTATAAGGAATGACACAGCAGTACTTGTCCTTAATTCAGCCAACACAACACGCACACAAAAGCTTTTATAAAAAAAGCCGCTTAAAAAAACTAAGTCTCAAATTTTAGAGACAATCATGTTCATAATAGTTTTGGAAAAACCACTTTCCCCCTCCCCCCACTCTTCAGTGTTGGTTGGAGGTCTTTTCCAGAGTCGCCGACAGTATTTTGGGGCACAAATCAACTCAAAATCAACACTGACTGTAGGGGAGAGGGGGAAAACTCTGAAAAAAGCCTCAAAAGCCGTTTTTCCAATAATTTATGAACATGATTGTCTGTAAATGACATAAAAAAAATTGAAAAGGGCTTCCCCTTGTTTAGAGCCAAAATTTTCTTTGATGACACGTTCCACACGTTCCACACGTTCCGCACACGTTCCACACCGTTCCAAGGTGCTCCACCATCGGTTGCACCTAAATTAAACACGTTCCACACGTACCGCCAACTTCAATGAAATTGAAGTAAAGTTTAATTTTTATAAAAAATTGGCGGAACGTGTGGAACGTGTGCTACTGCAGTCTCACCTTGTACACTTGGCTATGGAACTTGAGTGGAACGTGTGCGGAACGTGTGTGGAACGTGTGTGTTTCCATTTCTTTTATATTATGAAGTGTCTATGTTATATAAAGAACAATTTTAGTCATGTATACATAATATATAAGCATAT